>PVHP010000822.1:64981-125904 GCA_004024765.1 Zapus hudsonius | reverse complement strand
GGCCCACGGAGGAGGATATCCAGCTGACTGGGGATGGGGAAGGGGGGCAACGGGGAATTGGGGATAACAGCTCATTGTTGGCCCACTAAACAATGTAACTCATTATGAACAATAAAGAAAAAAAAGTCAATATGCCAAAATAAAATAAAACAAAATCACCTGTGAGACACACCTCTAGATATGTCTGTGAGGCTAGTTCCAAAAAGGTTTAACAGAAGAAGGAAGACCCAACCTGAGTGTGGGCAACACCACCCCATGGGCTGAGGTCCCAGAATGACTAAAAAGAGGACAAGAGGAAGCAATGCAGAAGCCATGAGACCAGCTACCTCATGCTCCCACACCTGACCCCCATACCGATGGACTGACCCTCTCAAATCAGAGGCTAAGAGAAAAGAGCTTTTCTTTCCTTAAACTGTTTTTGTCATAGCACCCAAAAAGTCACTAATACAGTAGCTTAAGTCTAAGTGCCTTTGTCTGCCAGAGACACACACAACCAGCCAGGCCGACCCAACGGTGCCCAAGAGCAATCTGGGTTCATCACACACTTCTAGCAATGTTTACAGTGTCTAGTCTTGCTTCTTCACTTAGATTCTTGATGAGTTTTCTTTAGGAGAATTCTAAGCTGCCTTCAGTAGAGCTCAGCTGAAAGGGTCATACCCATAGGGGCTTTTTGGAGAGGAGGCTGGCAGTGAGCACATCGATATTCAAGTGTAGAGGACTCTTGGGAGAAAAGACCCTTGTGGACCCAGGGTCATGCAGGGATGACCTAGAGGCCAAATCCTTCCTGCCTAAGGTAAATGCCCTCTTCTGAGGGGAGTCTTCTCCAAGGAACATTCATATTCATCCATGCATGCCCCAGTAGCTGGGAGGGGACCAGTTCTCTGAGATGTGGGCCTTGGCACTAGACAGACCTGGGTTCCTTAACTTTCTGGGTTCTACCATTCCCTGGCTTTGTGGTATCAGGCAAGTTCCTTAACCTCTCTGAACCCCACTTTCCAAGTTATACCAAGGTATCTACTGTGTTTAATATGTCACATACCTGCAGTGCCAGGACTCAGGTGTGTCCCCTTTGTAATGCCATGGATAAAATGTGTCCCCTGAAACCCTCAGTCCCTCATGATTTATAATGAGGAATGAACAGGGAGTAGTGACCTTGGACCCATGGGGAGGTCCCCTCTCTGGGGCCTAGCAGAGCAGTGGGCAGCTTGGGCTATTCAGAGCCTCAGCCCATGCTTGTTTCTCCACCCTGGTGCCCCCCCACCCGTTCTCTGGGCATTCTCTGATCTTTCAAGCAGGCAGCTGAACAGGAAAACAAATCAAGGTTGCCTTCACGTCTTGGAACCTGAGATGCTCCCAAGAAGCGATCCCTTGCTTCCCATTACCCACCCCAATAACTCTTGTATATGGAGTGTGGAATAATTAGTGGTGGCAAAAAATAATTTAGGAAACAAAAAGAAACTAATTGTGTAGGCTTGTTGGGGAAAACACAGTGGATCCAAGCCAGCCGCCGAGTGGGGAGAAGTGGACAGACTGATGGACCAGCTCCCTGCAAGCTAAAGTCAGAGATGAGCAGCTGAAAAGCCCCCAGGATGCCCCCCAGGACCGTCAGTCCTTGTACCACTGGTCCTCCAAAAGGTGCCATCCATGCTGCAGCCAAGGCAGGTGCCCTCAAGGGCCCTGAGGTGCCATCATCCAACACACTCAGCATTCCATACTCCATCTCCCACGACCCAAGGAAGGCAGATGGAGAGGGAGGTTGGGTCACCCGGAGTAAATTCCTATGATCTCCTGGGACTGGTTTAGTCCTTGAACTTGTGCTAGAAGCAGCTGGCAGGCCTCCCACGCCCACAGGCCCTGAAGGTTCCTCTCTTCCCTCTCCTGCCTGCTGTCTCCTTGCCATTCAGACTTCCAGCCATAGCAGACGCCCACTGCACATCAGCGCTGCAGCTTGGGCGCCATTAAACACAGTGCAGTGGTGCTTCTTGGGAAAAGAAAAACCGTCCTGCGCCTCCAGCTTCTAACTTTGAGAAGTTGGCTTCATCCGTGGGCACCTCCTACTTCCTGAGCTCGCCCTTGGCTTCTCACTGTCCAGCAGGTGGGGGATGGGCGCCCTCCTTTCCCAGGAGAAAAGAGAAAAAGGACCAGGGAAACTCTTGTACTTGTGTTCCTGCATGGAGGGAATGAGCCCAGAGAGATTAGCTAACTGGGCAAAGGTTATAGTCATCAGGAAGGTAGCATGGGGGATGACCCAAGGCTGGCTTCTGGTTTTCTGGTGCTTCTGGCTAGACAAATCACCCCATCTCTTCTGGATCTTGTTGGCCACCATGGTATCCTCTGTCTCCCCCACCTTCAAAACTTCCCAAAGGGCACTATGACCCTGACTCTCATCTGCATGAGTGACGGACATGAGGCAGGAAGGAGGCACCGCAGTTCTGCCTGCCTTGGTTACCTCCTTTTTTTGTGAGGAGCATTTGTGCTTGTAACTGATTTACAAGGTTGTTTATGGCAGGGTCAGAAGTCGGCTGGGCTCCCTGTAAGTGCGTGCCCACCTTCCATCTGACTGTTCATCTTCCTTTGTCTGGGCCCTTTCAATCACCTTGGAATTTGTCCTTTGGTCCCCACATCTCAGCCTCAGGCCAGCACAGTGACTGTCCCAAGGTCAGGCTCTGAGCCGTCACATCCTTGCTTGCAAACTTTCTCTAACTTTCTGTTTCCTTACAGATCAGTACCCTCTTGTCAGGCTGGCTTCCTGCGTGGCACTGGTCCCCGTCATCTCCCTTAGTCAGACTTCAGTGTTCAGGGGATCTCTTTAAATCTCTTGTTCTTGTTGCCTCAAGAACAAGGAAACTCTCTTGAGAGCCCACCTGGGGTTACACCTGGTCGTCCTTCCCTTACTGGGCTGTTTTCATGGGAATCCCAGTGACTTTCATGTGGCTCTTAGGCCTCTGTGGCTTGGCTTGCATCCTCACACCACTACCCGTGGGGCTCAGAGCATGTCTGCACTTGACCAATCTCCTGGGTTTGGCCATGCTGGAGAGAGGTACCCCTTAGCCACAAACCTGGGTGTCCGATGTCCCTCCTTATACTGCTCCACAGCCTCCTCAAAAATAGGTTTTTCTTTGCCTCTGCCCCAGTTTAGATCTCCCCACCTACTCCCCCAGTGTGCCCCTCCTGCCACTATGGTGAGTTTGCCATCTCCTCCCTAGGAGGCCCCCATCTGGTCCAAGTCATGTTGGGTGGCTGTTGTGGATGATTGAGATGGGGCTGGATCCACAGGCTAGTCTGCCAGGGAGGCCATGGGAGCTAGAGGAGATTCTGGCTGGCAAACATCAGAGGTGGGACCAGTATGTCTGTTTCATCAGTTTGGAAACAGCATCTGTGATGAACTCAGGGACTGTGCCTGGAGAGGGAGGGTGATTCCCCAGGGACAGGCCCCTCTGGGCCCATTTGCTGTGCTAATTGCCCGACAGCATTCTAGGACAGGTGTCCAGGTCCTGGGCTGTGGTCACATCACAAGAGAAGCAGCTGAGGTCTTCTGCCCAGTAGGGATGGGGTAGTGTGCATTCTCACCTCCTGCTGGGCTGATGGATGGCTCAGGTATGCATAGGTAGGGCACTCCTGTTGTGCATGCTGACAAATGCCACTGGTGCAGCTGCAGGGGACACCAGCCAGCTGCTCCCATCACATCTCTGTGTGTGGCCCAAGGTCAAGCTGGCTGTGAGCTCCAGGCTCCAGGCAGCTGGGAGCCCTGCTGCTGTCATCAGGTGGTGTCCTAGACTAACCAGTTCTTCCTGGCTGGGGAAACAGGGGGAGGAGCTAGCCAGGGTTCTGTTCCTTAGCGTCATGCATGTGCTGAGACCCAAGAGACCTGTGCTGGGGGAGAGAAGGCCAGCTCTACTATCCGATGCTCACCTGTCCCCAGACCCCTCCCTCTTTGCCAGCTCATTCCTCCGACTCAGGGGACTTCGGCTTACACTACTCCAGCCCTGATGACCCTGTCTGAAGGCCCCAATTTTACTAATCTCAAATGTCACCAGTCCCCCTCCCACCATTGGTTCGTACATCAGAATGGACTTAGTTTGTCTTTCCTCAATTTACTGAAAAAAAAAATGTTATCAGTTTTATGTCCCACCTAATCTGACTCAATTCTGATTAGCGCCTCTTGTTCATAGTAGAATTAGAAGATATTGTCTGCACATGGATGGAATCTGTATTTAGGATACTGGCACCATCTGAGCTCTGCCACAAGTACCCTGAAGGTGGACCTGAAGGTAGTGAGTGTCCTAGACCTGTGTGGTGGGGACATCCAGGAACTGGCATTTGTGTTTTTCTGGCACCTGTCTGTTGGTTGATCCAAGAAGCAGGTTTATCTGAACCTGAGCATCACCTTCCGCACAAGTGAAATAAAGCTGATCAGACAGGGTAACTCCTAGGATTAGTGAGAACACACATGACACTCAGCGGGTGCTCAGCACGCCTCAGGTTTACTTGACAAGGCTTCTTGGATACGTGCAAACAGTAAGATGTCTACTACATGATGAACCAGTCCCACTCCTAGGTATGTCCTGAAGAACTGAACATGAGTTCAAACACATACCTGCAAACGTACACTGATGGACACACTAGTCACACTAGTCACGATGAGCCCTAGTGGAAACAATCCTCACTTTCATCAGATGACGAATGGATAAACACAACATGGCACCCAGACAATGGAATATTATTCAACTCTAGAAAAGAGAGTAATTCTGGTGTATGTTATAACATGGGCGAACCTCGAAAACATGAAACTCAGCTCAAGAAGCCAGACACAAAAAGCCACATATTGTGTGAATCCATCCATGTGAAATATGCAGGAGAGGTTACTCTTATCTAGACAAAGGACTGGGAAGAGACTTGTTTCCTCCCAATTGAAACATTCCTTCCAGAAAGGGGTGTTTATAAAACTCAGAAAGCTAAACAAATTTACAAGACTAGGGAAGCTCAGAGAGTTCCAATACACAGCTTTTCTCCAGAGTTCTGGAAGCTTGGAAAAGATTTCTGGGCAGGCTGGTAGTGAGGGTGTGGGAAGGAGACCCTCATGGAGTTGTCTGCAAGCTGTGCAGGAAGGGTCAGGATGGGACTTTTGGGACTTGTCACCCATGCTACGGTGACCATTTCGGTGATGTCGCTCTGTAGTAAGTAGCCCCTCACCCACACCTACTCCTGCAAGTAACCCCAATAAACTCACTGGTTCTCTATGCTGGTCTTGGATAGAACTGTATCTTTGGTTTGCCATTGGTTCCCTAACCGAGCTGAATAGACATTTGCTCATATCTCCTCGGAAAAAGCCAAGTAATGGAATCATCGTTTGTGCAGTGAGAAAAGTTCTTGGAACTTGAAGGAGGTGATGTTTGCCCAACACAGATTGCACTAAATGGCACTGAATTGCATACTTTAACATGGCTTTAAGAAGAGCAAGGAAGGGCTGGAGAGATATGGCTCAGTGGTTAAGGTACTTGCCTGCAAAGCCTAATGACCCAGGTTTTGATACCCCAGTGCCCACATAAAACCAGATGCACAGAGTGGCACATGCATCTAGAGTTCCTTTTCTCTCCCTCCCTGGAAATAAATAAAGAAAAGAAAGAAAGAAAGAAAACAATGAGAGGAACAAACAACAAAAGGAAAAAAGTGTCATTCTTCCTCCTCAAACTGAGGTAGAATATTCCAGCGTGGGATCCTCAGTGTGCAGTTGTACAGTGAACAATAGGTGTGTGACTTGGGCCCCAGGGGCACCAGCTTCTTCCCCAGGACCTGGACTCTGTGAACCTGGTGCCTTAGCTTTATGTTTTTTTTTTTTTTTTTTTTTCTTCAGGCTTCTCTGGTGATCTCAACCGGCCTCCCTTGGCCGCAGGCGTCTGAACCTTCTTGGTGCAGCCCTGTGTTAGTCACCTTGTTTCTTTGAGCCACCTTGTTCTCAAGGTGTTCTGGAACATGGGTGCTGATAGCCAGCTCCAGTTTGCAGAAAGAGACTTGACTTGGAATTGCCCCAGAAGGCCTTTCGACATGGTCTGAAGGATACATGTCACATTGCCAAAGGCCCTGCTACCCCCACTGTAGTGAGCACACAAAGCATCTCTTTCCTGGGCTTCTGCTCCTCACCCCAAATGCCCCTGGGTTTCTAGGGTTTCCCTGTGGATGCACTTTACTCCCCCCTGCCCACATTCCCACCTGGCCCTCACACATGCTGTGTTCTTCTGCTCCTGGCAGAGATAGCCAGGAAGACATGTCAGCAAGCAAAGTGGCCTCATCGGTGAGATGGCCTGGCCTGGCCTGCAGGATACGCTCTGTGGGGTCATCCTTCCTCAACGTTCTGGCTCTCTTGGAACAACTTTTGCCCAGGTTACCACTTAACCTTTCATTACTCCATATCTCCTCTTTGTTGGAACAAAATGCCTGTCAGAAATAAGTTTATAAGAGGAAAGGTTTGTTTCAGCTTACAGCTCCATCGTGGCAGGGAAGACGTGAAGACAGGAGCTTGGAACAGCTGGTCACATTGTGTCCACAATCAGGAAACAGGAAGGACATAAATATTGGTGCTCAGCCAGTTCTCTCCTTTGTTACAGTCTACAGAATGGTGCTGTCATGATTAAGGTGGGTGTTCCCACCTAAATTAGCCTAAGGTAATTCTTCATAGGCACGCCCAGAAGTTTACCGGCTCTAGATAATCCCTCACAGGTGATTCTAGGTCGTGTCAAATTGACCATCAATATAAACCATCACACAACTGCTGGCCACCATTCTCCCCACTGTGAATGGCAAATGATAATAAATGAAAGCTCACCCTTCTTTGAAATCCCTCATTCATCCTTCAGTCCAACAGGCATAGGCCTGCACTGCCTGTGAGTGAGTCATGACTCTTTGGGGTCCATACCTCCATGCACCACCCTGCCTGAGTCCCATCACTATGGCTTGGGGCTGTGTGAATCCCATGCTCTTCTCTCGGGGGTCCAGCTCAAGCTGCGAGGGTCACATTCACTCCACATTTCATCCTCCCTTCTCAAAGTTCAAATTGAACCCCCACCACACCCCTCAGCCCCAGTCTAGAATGTTGACATTCTCCTCCTCCTGCCACTGACTGCCCAGGTGTGAGTGTCCCCAGCTATGGGATCCCAAGGGGCTGGAGGCCTGGTACACTGGGTACTGCCACTGTGTCTACTAAGCATCTAGCACTCTGTAAACATCCTCAGGTGGTAAGAAAGAAAGACAGCCTCCTAGAGAGGTGTTGGGTGGCTCTTTCCCTCTGGTTCTCTGGTTTCTTCCTCCCTTCGTTCCTTCGTTCGTTCCTTCCTTTGTTCGTTCCTTCTTTCCTTCCTTCTTCTCTTCCCTTCCTCTTTTTCTATTTCTGTTTATTTTCCTGATTCTTCAACATGAAGAGAATACAACTTCAGCTTTCCCACCCACTTTATAAATACTTTGACAAATGGTGTCTCTCCTGTCATGCTTACCCTAAGCAGGGGCATCTGTCATTTTGGAAGGCGCTGTTTACAGCCCTCCCGACCTTTCGTGCAGAGTCAGCGGCTGATGTGGAGGTGCTGGAGGGGGCATCTGGGCTGACTGCAGTTCATCAGAACTGGAATTTAAAAAAAGAAAGAAAGGCAGAAAAAAAAAACCCTACACCACTCACAGAGTAATTGCCGTTTCCTTGACAACAGAGCAGCAGCCTGGGCCCCTGCTTCACCCTCCTTCCTGGGCTGCGAAGGCCAGGGGTGGGGGTGGGGGTAGCCGTGGGAGGAGGTCTGTTCTTTTCAAGTCATCTCTAGTCATCTTTCTTGTTTGTCATTGGTACCTGGGCTGCAGATCATAATGTCCTGAGCATGTACTCAGCTGGCGGAGCCAGGCTTCTCTGGTCAGCATGGTGGAGCACTACCAATGAGCCATCTGAGATGACCTGCCTTCTTCTATGGCCTCTCTGAAGTCTTCTGCACCCGTTGAGGACATTCAACTATTGCTGGCATTTTCTCTTCCTCCTCTTTCTCCTTTCCTGTTCTTTCTTTCCCTCCTCCCTATTCTTCCTTTCTCTTCTTAAATCTTCTTTCTATTCTTCCTCCTCTTTTTCTTTTTCCTTTATTCTTTTTCTGTCCCCCTTCTCTTTTCCTCCTGTTTTTCTTCTCTTCTGTTAAGGGTTGTCCCATACAGACTCATGGGTTGGCCCCCAGTTGGTGGCCCTGTTTTGGGACCTTTAAGACCTATGACTCAGCTATCAGAAATGGTGTGCTGGGAGTGAAGTTTGAACGTGATACCTGCCAAAGAGGTCTGAAGCACACTGTTTCTTGGTCCATCCACCATGTTAGGAGCTCTGTCACACGCTTCCACAGCCATGGATTCTGCCTCGATGGGCTATATCTCCTCAAACTGTGAGCCAAAATGAGACTCTTCCTTTAAGTTGCTTCTGACAGCGTTTAGTATTGGAAAAGTATGGGGAAAGTCATTAACATATTCTCTTTACCCTCTTTCCTTGCCCTTGTGGTGGCTTGAATGTAAAGTGTCCCCTATAGCCTCATGGGTTCATGATTAAGCCTCATGTTCACCCCTCCATTGCCAGCTAATGGAGCTTTGGAAAGTAGAGCCTTGCTGGAAGAGTTGTGTCACTGGAGGTGGGCCATGGGGTGGTAGAGTTTACTCTTGCTTGCCACACTCAAGGCCTTCAATATGTCTACTTCCTACTTGCTGCTGTGGTGACATGACGCTTGGCTGTCTGCTCCTGTGTGATGAAGCTTCCCTTTAAAACTGTAAGCTGGGAATAAACACTACGCTTCCATAAACTGCTTCTGGTTGGGTGTGTTGTTCCAGTGATGAGAAGGAAACTGCTTTGTAGTAGGGTTTTTTTTTTTTTTTTTACTTTCTACATCTCCTCCTCCCTCTTCTTTTTCTTTCCTCCCCTCTCTCCTTTTCTCTCTTCACTATACGCCCTTCTCTCCAGAAGCCTTGGGGCCTGAGGTGGATACTGCAGGAGGGGAAGACCTCAGAGGCTGGGAAAGGAATGTTGAGTCCTTGACACAAGGCAAGTATGAGACAAGCACCTCACCATTCTTTAGGAGGAACAACTTCCACCTTCCCCATAGTGTTCACCAAAGACCTGGACAAGTCACATGCAGCCCAGGCTAGAGGTGGGAGTAGAATGACAGACCTCTCTTCCCTGCCTCAGTATGGGCTCTGTCCCCTTGAACTGTAAGCCAAAAGAAACACTACGTCCCTTAAGTTGCTTCTTGTCCGATAGTTGGTCACAGAAACAAGAAAAGCAACTAATCCAGTGTCTGACCCCAGCAGCTCACAGACCCCTAAAGATACAGAATAGACAAGCCACACTAGGAGTCAAAGGGAAGGCCAAAAGCCTTGGCTTTTCATGATAAAACCAACCCATTGATCTCCAGTCCCAAGCCTAAGGAGCCCCCAG
The DNA here is from genome assembly GCA_004024765.1 of Zapus hudsonius. Lineage (NCBI taxonomy): Eukaryota > Metazoa > Chordata > Mammalia > Rodentia > Dipodidae > Zapus > Zapus hudsonius. The sequence continues at coordinate 116,468 of PVHP010000822.1, read as the reverse complement.
AGGTAAACAAACAGCTTAAGGGAAGCAAAGGGAGTTAAAATTTTAAAACCTTTCCAGCAGCCATAAAAACTGGGGTATAAAATGGGTTAGGAAATTTATTTTTTCAATATGTGATTTTTTTTTTCTGCCTCTCCTCTGAAAATTCACATGTTTATTCTGCTTCAGGTTGAGGCTCCTTTAAATGGGTTTATTAAAAAAATCATTTACTTTGGGCTTTTCAGTTCAACTTTAACTGGACCGGGTGGAAATTAAAAAAAAGGATATTTTAAAAATAAATTATATAAATTACAACCCTAATTATAAAGGAACTTTTAAAAACGTATCCAAGCATTAAAAGAAAATCTTTTTTTTTTTTTTAAATGCGCCATCTCCCTGTTCCATTGTGGGAACGTAATTTAGATACTTTTAACAAATCCTCACCCTTTGCAAGACATGGACTCTCCAGGCCCATTTTCCTATGTGTCTTTCTGTGTTCTATTATTATTTGATAACTTTGGACTGAAATCTGCATGAGAGCCAATTATCTCTCTTTGTCATCAGGCAGGCTTGCTGGTAGGCAAGGTTTTTATAGTGCAGTACAAGCCTGGAGGAGGAGGATTGGTGGCTCGGATCACATCCTGTCTTGCTGCTCCCAACAGCTTGCCGTGTTTCTTTGTTTTCACCTTTCCCCATTCCCCCATTCAACAAGTCTGCACCCTCTGTCTTCCTCTGGTGTTGACCTTCTAGAGGATCCTATCTATCCCATCAGCATCTGCCACCCTTATCTGTAGGACAAGGCAAACACAAGTGGTAGGAATTGGCACTTCTTGGTGTGCAATTGAGGTTCAACAGAGACCTAAAGAAGGGTCACACTCTGTTTTCTTCTAATTGGAGGTGACCACACAATGCTGGAGGGAGATAGGCCTCCTTGCTACTGGAGTTGCTTACCATGAGCCTGACTCCTGGCCAGCAAAGGGAGTGTGGGGAAGATGGAATCCTCCCTGCTGGCCATGGATTGACCCTCCTCTCCATTTGGGTCTTCCAAACAAAATATAAAAAGGATGCTTAGCAGAGGGCCTCAGAGGCTGTAACCTGTAGAATTTGTGGACCGGGGAGTGTGGTCAGCACTTTCTGTAAGTTATAGCATTATTCCTCACGCTGAGACCTGGCTGAATGGATGACTTACTCAAGGCTAAATGCCATGGATGTGGCAGGAAGCTGAGTGAGAACCCTGGCAGCTCTGGCTCTACAGCCTAAGCTATTGCCTTGACCTTGACCAACTAGGAGGCGCTGGTCTCAGAGGGTTGGACAAGGGCTTCTGCCAGCTGTGCTCTGTCGCTGTGGAACTTGGCTGCTCGAGTGCCTTCCTGGAAGTCGTCTCTTGTTACTTTACCCCTTGTCTAAATGCCCCTCTCTAAGCAGCAGCGCTAGAACAACTTGGCCATATTTACACTCTGTGTTAATTGAGAAGTTCTGAGGGGGGTTTGCCTTCTACTCCTAATGCCACACGCCTCATACACAGGCCCATAGGCACATGCACACCCCCATTCCAGTACGGGAGTTGATGAGGGTAGCTTCACCTTCCTTTTAGTCCTGGTGATCCAGGAACACTGTAGAGTCTGTTACCCTGCGTTGAGGGCTGATGATTGATATTGGGCAAACAGAATGTCCCACTCTCCTCTTCCACTCAGAGTCCCCAGAGCTCTAGCAGTTCTGATCAGCAGTCTTACACATGGCACTTAAAGAAGCCCTAAGGGGTTGAAAGTGGGGCTCACCTACATTCAGCATGGGATAATGGGCTTCTGTCAGCTGTACTCCATGGGTACATGCAAGGGCTTCTTGTAAGGCAATAGAAATAACACATTGTATGTGTGTGTGTGTGTGTGTGTGTGTGTGTGTGTGTGTGTGTTAGGTGTTTGTCATAAATTGATGCTCTGTAGTGATTGACAGTCAGGGGCATGGTTGCTAAGCTCTGATATGGCTGTCAGTCATGGACGATGGCTGCCAGGCAGAGGCAGGGCCTGATCCTCCACGGGCATCATTGAGGAGGTGAGTGCCATCCCCTTCCCTGCCACTCAGCCCACTGCATGGGCAGGTCCTCTGTCATGCTCATCTCGTGGAGTCTCCAGGATTTTAGCACTGAATGTCATATGTCTGAGAAAGCCCTCAGCAAGGCTGACACCCTGCTGTCTAACACTTCAACTGTATCCAGGGTGAACACCCTTTCCCTCCTTCCCTTACCGCCTCTCTTCTCCCTCACTCTGGAGTCTGGGAAAGGGCTCCTGATTGGTGTTAGAGTTTTGAAATGAAGTATCCCCTAAAACACTCATATGATGAAGTCTTGGTCCCCATGGATGGGTCCAGTCATTGAGATGTGATTGGATGATGAGAACTCTGACCTCATCTGTGGACTAATCCATTGGTAGATTCATAACGGGGTGACATTGTAAAGAGGTGGGACCTTCTTGAAGGAAATAGGGTATTGGGGTGTGACTTTGAAAGGTATCTTGTCCCTGCTCACTCCATGTCTTACTGTCACTTCCTGGACACCGTGAAATGAGTCAATTTGCTCTACCACATTCACTCCACCATGATGTTCTACCCCACCCTTCCTGCTCCTAGAGGCAATGGTACCATCCAACTGTGGCTAAAACCTCTGAAAGTGTGCATTAAAATATCTCTCTTTTCATTTAACCTTTTTTTTCCCAGACATTCTGTTACAGTAGCAACAACACTAATCTAACATAGCTGGGTGACTGTAGCACACAGCTAAGTGACTGGAATGGCAGCAGTGTGTCTGGGGTATGCACCTTGCAGTGATACCTTAAGCTGTGGTATCACCTGGGTCCAGGGAAGGCACAGTCCGCCCCAGATTTGTGGTTCATTACACTTCCATGTGTTCCCTCTAACACATGACCTGTATCTCCTGAAGGGGTGTGTGTGTGTGTGTGTGTGTGTGTGTGTGTGTGTGTGTGTGTGTGGCATTTGCACAGGCCTTGGGCAGGACTACATTGGGAGGAAGCCTTCAATAATGGTGGAAGAAATGACCTTTAGACTGTAGGTCCCTCCTCCTTTCTCCAGGCCTCAAAGACATGGACACCATGGAGATTGGGCAGCAGGGTCTTTGTACCACACACCATGCCCTCCATAACCCTCACCTGACTTCTTGATCCTTTATTCTATGCTAACTGCCTTCAGGAATTCTGTGGCCCCCCTGGGGAAGGCCTTTGTGATGGTCCTTCTATTGTCTCATGCTGCTGGCTGCCAAGCAGGAGGAGAGGCAGGCAAGCACAATATTACCCCTAAGATAAATGAAGAAGAGTTTCAACCCTTATTGGATTATAGTTTTTATTGAACTTTATAAATTCCAATTAGCAGACCCCTGGGCAATAAGCGACACACAGCCCGTGGCTCGCTTTATAGCCTGATTATGATCCTGTTTATCCTGCCCTGAACGAGATGTATTAATGGAGGAAAGGAAGGAAAGGAGACTTGAGAATACGTAAAAGATAATATTGGTGACACTGAAATGAACAGGATTAGAGAGAGAAAACAACTTCTGGGTGGGCACTGGAGATCAGAGGATCGAAGGTTCCAAGGTGGGCTCAGAGTCCAGGCAGCTTGGACCCCTGGCTTGTCTCTCAGAGCATGAAGCCTCTGAACCTCCTAAAGGCTGCTGGAGCCGGAGACTAACCTCTTCCCTGCCACTGCTCACATTATTCAGGTTGGAGTCTGATTTCTTGTTTGTATGAGTGTACCACCTGGCAGCCCACTGTCCCTAGAGGTCCTCAACTCCACAATCCTGGAAAAATGTACCCTATATCTACATGTACACACATGCCCATGTGCACACTAGGGATTTTGGGGGCCATTGAATCCCTGAAAACTAGTCATGAAACCCCCCCCCCCACTTCTTCTATGGGATCAATTATCAAGTAAGTATCCTTGAATTGGACCTGGGGAGATGGCTCATTCAGTAAGGTGCTTGCTTTGCAAGCGTGAGGACCTCCCTGAGTTGCAGCCCCAGAACCCATGTAAAAAAGCATGGTGTGTGTGTGTGTGGGGGGGGGGTGGAATTGTGTAATCCTGGTCCTGGAAAAGCAGACAAGCAGATCCCTAGGGCTAGCTGGCCAGCCAGATTCATTTATTTGGCAATTTCCAGGCTATGTCTCAAAAAACACTGGAGGATGCCTGAGGAAAGACCCCTAAGATCTGCCGGCCTCCAGATACCCATGCACATGCACATATACAACCCCCCAAACACTCAAAATATCTTTAAGTTGGGTTTGCACCCAGACCCATGTCCCTGTTGTTTTCATTGGGATGTCCCGGCAGCCCATGGACAGATGGGCAGTTTCTGAGAAGTCTGGTGACAGCTAGCAATGCCCCTGTAGCCCCTTTGCCTTCCCTTTCTCCTCGGACCCATTGGCTTTAAGTCTTTAAGGACCATAACCCAAGGTAGTGGCTGGGAGTCAGTGCCTTCCACAGAGCTATAAGGTGGGCTGGTGGGTTTCTGAGCTGTTAGGGCAAACAAAGTCCCACTCTGCTTTCCCAGACTAAAGCCCTCCTTGGAGAGAAAGCAACTCCAAGGATGCCATGTCCTTCTCACTTGTCCGGCTTTGTTCGGATCAGATGTCCTCTTCCCCCCTCTGTGGGTCATTTTTCTTGGAGGCTTTGGGCTAAGATTTATAAAGGAAAAAACAATCCTCCTATTGGCATTTTGCATAGAAGCACTAACCCAGAAGGACCGAAGAGACTTCTGTAGTTTGAGCAGGAGGAAAAATGTTTCAGGTGTTCCTTGTCTGAGGCCATATGTAAATAAGATGCCAAGATTTGTGGGCAGCTCAAGGATGTCTGGCTGGCCAGGCCTAACAGGAGTCATTACAGCTGCCAATGGTCTGGGCCTCACCTCACTCTGCTTCTCTGTGATCTGTGGGCTCCCCCTTAGACTTGTCTTGTTAGGCAAAGTGGGCATATACAAACTCCAGTGGTCAGCAACTTCCTGTCCTCGGTGTCATGAGACCTGGGCAAGGAGAGGGGACCCAAGAAAAACAGAGAGGGTCCTGACCTGGCAGAGTGTTCGTAGACAAGGTGTGCCTTGTCAGACCTGGGGGAACTGTAGGAAGAAGGTCACCGTGGTTTATCAGGCATTAGGATATCACTGCTCCTCCTGGAATAAGACTACAGATTTCTGAGTGAGGCAGTTAGGGTGACTGTCCCTTTGGTAGAGATCCAAGAATAATCTGACTTGCCTAAAGGAGTTCCCTAGACCTGTTTATTTATTATTTATTTACTTTAACAACCTGAGCCCCTCCCTGAGAGGGAGTTCCCCTTTCCTAGAATTTAAATTTGATCCTGATATTGTGGTTGGTTAAGCTCAGCCCCAAAACTTGGAGCTATGTCTGGCCTCTTCTTGAGTCAGCCCCTAGCCCAAACCAATCAGCCTTCACTCTGGCTCACCTAGCCTGAAGGTGAAACCCACCACAAAAATAAGATTATAAATAGACCTTACCAGGAGGAAAGCTCTGTCTTGGCTGTCCCGTTCATCACTTTTGAACTTCAAGGTCCTGGTTGTTAGGCCAGAACTCAGGCCCCAACATGAAGTCGAGACCTCAAGATGGAGCCTGCCTTGCCACCCCTGGGCAAACAAGCTGATGACAGCAAAATCTCTGCTGTATCTTGTTTTCCCCAGAGGGAAATTCTCTAACCCCATCACAGAACCTTTGAACTCAAGCTCTAATCCCACCCTAACCATGAACTTGGAGCAGCTTCTCTTTCGCTTTAAAAACCCAAACCAGCTACACACAGTTGGCTTTCTCCACCCTGTTGAGATAGCCCGGCAGCTTGTGCTTTTTCTCTGAATAAAGCTTTTCCTTCCTTTCAGAATGGTGTGGTGTGGTCTTGGTCACTTTCAAACCTGACACTGGTAAGTCTCCCCTGACTCCTCCTTCCACATGGGCTCTACCCTCCTCTCTCCACATGGCAGGAGCTCTCTGCACTTTCTTCTCTTTCCTCTCTTCATCCCTTTTCACGTTTCTTCCAGGCCCATCACATGGCCTCTCAGACCACGTGGGTGTGTCCACTTCCCTTCCCTTGATTTAATACTTCCCTCAATAAATGTAGTAATTTAATAAGGATCCTTCTCAGTCTTGTTTTATCTAATTCTTTGCTTAAAAGCAGATATGAACCTAGGGATTGGGGTTCAAGGATTCTTTCCTGAACTCCCAACACACTTTCCCAGGAGGGAAGGAGGCCTCCTGGTCTCTTCTGCTACCAGGACTGCATTTGATCACCCTCAGCTCTGGGTGCTAAAATTGGCTGAGTTGTTCTCCAGGAGACTTGACAGCTTGCCCCCAGGATAATTCCTGTCCAGCAGTGCAGGGGTCCAGGCCCCATAGCCACTATGTTAGAGCACAGTGTTACATTGGGCAGAGTCACAGCAAGGAGTTAAGTGCTATGAGTCTTTTCATCCCCTTTCACAGGGATAGCAGTGAAGGCCCAGAAGAGGGATTACCTGCTCAGATTGTTAGGAGTGAGTTCTTAAGTCAGCAAGTTTGGATCTCAGAGGCCTCTGGGTTATCTGTTGATCTGAGGCAGAGGGCCAGACTTTGAGAAGCTCTAGGGAAAAGAGAGTTATCTGCTTCCTCCCTGCATAGTTGAAATAGTGGTGACTAGGTGGACGGTGGGAGGTAACAGGTCTTGAGAACAGAGATGGGAGCCTGGAGACCATGGGTGCTCTCTGTCCAGCCTCTTCTAATTGGCAGTCTCCCTTAAAAAACCACTTCAAAAGCCCTTGGTACTGGCCCCAGCTCAAACAGAGGCTTCCTCTCAGGTCCCAAGACAGTCTGTGGAGTATCTCTCCATGCCCAGAGGGTACTACCTTATGAGTACACATTCCTCAGGGGTCACACTGTGTGCTCCATACTGCAGTGTTTATCCATTGGTGTTCAGTCAGTGATTTGGGGCACATAGAAGAACAACGTTGGAGCTTTGGGGTTGGAAGCCTGTTGAGAATCACTGGGGGCCTTGGGAATTTTCCTGGCCTTTCTGCAAACATCAGGAAAGTCAATTTGCATACTGCCAAGGCCCTCCAGGCTCCTTGTCATGGGGAGGGGTCTCCAGGGATCCTCTGAGACAGATGATGAGCAGTATGTGCATGGTGGTGGTGGTGGGGAGAAGGCCAGAACAGGAGTGCTACCAACCAGTCAAGTGACTGTGGCCTTGTCACTCCTCTCTCCCAGCCTCGATTCCCTCACAGCAAAGTGAAGGCATTGGCATGGCTGATCTCTGAGACCAATGCCAATTCTAAAATACACTGGTTCCCTTCTTTGATGTTTCAGGCATGAACACAATTTAGCACGTGTGGGGAAGTGTGGCAAATAATACTGGCCCCCAGGCTCCACCCCACAACCCCCTACTCTCTTTTATTTCCTAGTACCCCTGTAATAGATCATACAGGATAGATTACATTAATTTTCTATAAACTCTATCAACTTGAGTGACATGTCCTTAAGGGTTGGCTGATTGATATCTACAATGCAGTCTTATAATCTAAAATCATATTAATATTAATATTAAAGATTTTCTGTCCTTTACGCGCACCATTAAATCTGGAGTATAAGGTGAAATTGACAACATACATTTTGACAGCTTATCTATAATAAATATGCAAATCTTGATGCCCACATGTCATCACAGATGCACGGCGGCTCTCTGAAGATCAGAGCCTGCCTGTCTCCAGTGTGACATTTTCAGCAGAGGATCAGAGCAGCTGTCTGGGCGGTAGGAGCAGAGCTGGGTGAACCTTTGCCGGCAGTGACCCCAGCCTGTCCCATCTGCCTGTGAAAGCCTGTCCTTCATCTTGCTGAGCAGGCAGGAGGGCTTGAGGAGTGACAGCAACGGAGAACAGGGGGACAGTATCCCATGCACCCTCTGGGGCAGGCAAAGGGAAATCCAGCTTCCTTCTTGACTTCTCTTAAATCTCAGAGATTTCTGCTGAGCTCTACACCCTGATAGAGCTAGAGCCCAGCACACAGTGACTATAGGAGTTAGGAACTCCTGTTTAAGCCTACTTGTAACCCCAAGCATCTGTTCTGCATCTGTAAGTGAAGGGAAACAGTGCCTTGTTCCTGATGGACAATGAGGGTCTGACAGGGGGAATGAATGTAAGCTTGCTGCCCAGCCTACAGCAATGCAAAAGACAGCTTGGGAATTGTTTTCTAAACGAGTACCACCTCCTCTTGACCCATGCTACCCACAATGTTCCTTCTTGTTCCTATATCTGTCCCTGCCCCAAATACCCAATACCTAAAAGAATCTACAGCTTAGCCCAGTGACCACTGTGGGTTCTCAGCTTCTGACTCCTGGGATCTCAATGACAAGGACCACACATTTCCTGCTGTCCCCCAGCACCTCAGTCCAGCCCAGGACCTTGTTGAAGTTGAGCTAGAAGCTAAATAAGAACTATGGAATTGATACTAAGGGAAAAATCTACTCATCTCTCCACTGAGGCCCTACCAGGTCCAACTCTATTGTGTGTGTGTGGTGAAGGGGAGGGCAATGAAACGAGCCTGTAAAATTCACTCTCCTGTCCTCACAAAAGCAGGAGGTTGAGGTAAGAGCTTTCGGAGGGTGTGGGTGGGGTGGCGGGGATAACTTTCCAATGGTTGCAGGAATCAATAATCAGAGATGAACTTCAGGCCATCTTGTGGGGGATTCCTCCCAAGTCTGCTAACAGGGATTTTGAGCCCACCTGAGGCTCTGGCTTCCCTCCCTAGCCTCTTGGAGTCCACTCTATGGGGGCCATATCCCATCTTCCAGGTGGCTTTGCTTCAGGATTCTGCCATGTGTCTTGCTCCGTGCCTGCCTTCCTTCGTGAAGTCACCTCATATAGGTCTACCCACACCAACACTCTTGTCTTTGAACTCTGAGCAATTTCAATGTGAAGAATCAGCAGGCAGTGTTATCATGCCTTCTTGCTCTCCTCTTGTCGGTAGAGGATGGGCTTGATTTCCACCTCTATCCAGGGAAGTTAGACAGTGCCGTGTGTCTTGTTTCCTCAAAGCCTTGCCACACGGCTGGGCAATACTCACAAGGCCTTGGTTTCCTTTGGAAAGACAGAGGCCATAGGGGTCAGGAGAAATCTCAAGGGATTTTGTTGTTGGACATTTGTCTCAAGGTCAGAGGTGATGGGATCTATTCTTGTTCTTCCAGGTCTGTTTTAGGGCCAGGCTCAGATGTCCTTTTGTGATATTAGGAAATCCATCCGTATCTCCATTCTCCCTAGAGGAGTACTTGAGTCCTGTTTAGTACTTAGTTCCTAGCCCTGGGCTGCTCCAAGCTTTGGGATATAAGGATGCACATACTCGCAGTTTCTGACCAGGTAAGAAGTTTAGTGACCCTGGCTGGGAACATAGGCTTGGTGGTGGTTGGTGGTGGTGTCGGTGGTGGTGGTGGTGGGGCACCATTTCTGGGCAAACAGGCCTTAAGGGGTGAGAATGAGAAATTAAGACTCATAAGATACTCAGGATCCCTTGAAGAGGCTGCTGAGTGGACTCCCACTGAGATCCAGTCCTGTCTCCCACAGTTTCAAACGACTAGCCTTTTTGGTTCTTCACCCCAGTGTGTGTGTGAAACCTGAGTCTGCCTTTAATAAAGAACTGCCAATCAACCCATGCACAATTAGTCAACAGGGCAAGGGTGGAAGAGACTCAGTGCAGAGACAGCAGCGTTAACAACCTGCAAAGGCCCACCTAGTGTCTGTCATAGGGGCTTCAGGGTCATCCATTCCTGTGCTTTGTCTTTGCAGATTGACTCTGCTCTGGATCTCTGTGAGCTGTGAGCACTGCACCCACAGAGCTTGTTTTCTGGGTGGAAGAGGTTAAATGAGATAATATTTGATTATTGTCTGGCATGTGGCCATACCTCCATAAGTGTTAGTTTTTCTCTCTGCCTTGCATGAGTCACATGCGTTTGGAGGGAGGGAAATAGAGCACACTTAAAACTGGACCAGATAATACCGGAAAAAGGGTGGGGTGCCCTCGATGGTGGTGTTGGGAGGTATGAGGGTTACAAAGGTGAGAAGGAAAACTGCAGATTAGAGATAGTTTCGAATGCCAATGCCAGGGATGAGAATTCCAGGGCCTTTCAAAATCCTTCTCTTGCTTCCTCCCCCTTCATTGCTTCTCTTCCTTCCGCTTCTGTCTCCCCCATTTTTCCAGGCTGTCGCTCTGCTCCTGCGCTGACAAATGTCTCTCCCTATCCCCATCCCCCCTTCCCCCGGTTTTTTATTTTATTTTATTTGTGTTGACTTGGCTTGACGCTTCCTAATCCCTGTCTCAGCTCCTACTTCTTGTTAAACCAAAGGTAAATTCTGACTCCTCGGGGCCGCCCGGGGGCCGGAGGATCCACACCTTGAAGCAGCCACGGGGAATATTGATATTAGCCGACCTTTGGCGCCGCCACCCGCGGTGAAAATCGGAGGCACGCGAGGACAATCAATTACTGAGCCATCATCGGGGAGAGGGACGGCAAAGGGCCAGAGCGGGTCCCCGCCGGCGGCACCCCAGCTCCGCTGCGCTCCTCTCCCCGCGCGCGCGCTCGCGGTCAAGGGCGAGGACCTCCTGGACACGGAGGAGGGACCCCGGAGGGAGGAGGCTGGGCACGCATGGCACCTCTCTCTTTGTCTGTGCCCATCTTCTCCCGGAGCTCCTCGCCTTCCCTGGACCCCATCTCTCGCAGCCACCCTCTTTTCTCTCTTTGCTAATCTCTGGTTATCTGCCCGCCCCTCTGCTTTCTGCCTCTCCTTTCCTCCTGAGTGACAAGGGTGGCACCTGACTCCCTCTCCCCCCATGGGCGCTCTGAGGACCACCGACAGCCAGGAGGGGTGGTGGTGCGCCCCTCTTTCACACGTCCTGCACATTCACATCTGGCCTCATCTAGTGGGGAGCCCACACCAGGCCTTTCTTACTGGGGGTTTAAGGACTGCTGGGTTCCATCCTGTTTTGATCTCCTTTCCTCCAACTCCAGACAATGGAACCCCACATCTGGACCGAGAACCAGCGGTGGTGTTCAGGGTGGCTTTCTGGTCGGGTGTGTGGGGAGCCGGGAGGAAGCCACCTTACTTGTTGGCATGGATCTGGGCACTGGCTTTGTCCAGGCAGAGAGGGTGTGGGGCGCATGAGCCAGAATCTGAGTATATATCTTTTGGGGGAGACCTTCCTGATTTCTTGTGGGGGGCCCAGAGATGTGAGGGAAGGACAGTGCAAGGCTCATCAACCAATGATACATTTCTTGATGAGAGATACTATTTCTTAAAATTTCCATAGGGCCTGGGACAAGCAAATAAGATTTGTGAACATTTAAACTGTTCAGACGCGGAGTGAGAGGGAGGAACTGGGTTGTTTTGAATTTAAAGAAGGATCCTGCATTTTACAAACATTAAAATAGTGCTGAAAATCCCTTGTTAAAAATGCAACCCTGTCTGGCGTGGTGGTCCAGACCTTAAATACAAGCACTCAGGAGGCAAAGGTAGGAGGATCACTGTGAGTTCATGGCCACCTTGTTTTTTTGACTGTCCCAAACACCAAAAAAAAAAAAAAAAAAAAGTAATTTTATTCAGTCTCATAGAACATCATTTCCCTACAGGATGGTCAGGTGGGCATCACCTGGAATCCTCTTAGACAAACAAAAGTCTCGGGCCTTTCTTGCTTAGGGCCCTGTGGCCTCACACCCTGGGGCCAATCTCAGCCATTCCATTGAACTAGAACAAGAACTCCAGAGGATTCCAGGCTCGCTCAAGTTTCAGCACCACTGACCTTAATTTCTCCTGTAACCATGGAAAGGAGGTAGGGTGGAAATGATTTGATCTTCTTTTTACCTCTGGAGCATTGGAGACCGAGAAACGTCACATGGCCAGATGGAAGCAGGGCCAAGACCAGGACTGATTTCTGGGCTCAGTGCACAGTGTCCTTTAAAGGCAGTAAAAGGTGCATTTATATCAACCCACCCGCGGCCCATAAAGGAGACACTGATGTTTGGAGAGCTGATCTATAACAGTGGGGCTTTGAATCTACCTGTGACCTCTAGAGGCCTGGAAGATTCTGGATTTTGAGGTACTACTAGCAAGTACTCAGTGCTATGGAGGTGGTTGACTTGGGGTGTAGTCACCATGTGAAAGTGGGACAATTCTCCCAGAGGCCTCTTGTCACAGGACCCCTGGAGGCTGCCTGCTGCAGAGAGAGCTTTTCACACCAACATCCCACCTCAGGATCTTCTCAAGTACTCTCAGAACACACTCCAGGGCCCTTCCTAAAAAGATATTGCAAAGCCCAGGAGAATGGGGCTCCAGGGCCTGGGAACCTCAGCAGCAGTCAGGGCCTCAGTTTCTTTATCTTAGTGGACCGTCTCTAGCAGGAACAAGCCGTGGTTACTTCTACCAAGTTATACAAACCTCTACTAACATAATCTCAAGTTACCAGTGCTCCAATCAATTGCAGTGATGAAAACATCCACAAAGGAGCACAAGAAAAAATAACAACCTCCTACCATCCGCTGCTTTGTAGAGTAAATGACAGACAGGAAAGCCACTCATACTTCTTGACATCACTTAGGGACCCTCAGTTAGACCTCAGTAGCTCTGGCCTCAAGTTTGACTCTAATGTAAGAGAGAATCATCAGCCTGGATTGATTCTCATGGGCCAGGAGCTGAGGCCTCATAAAGTCTTTCTTGGAGTGAGGCGAACCCCCAGCCCCTGTTACCCTCCACTAGCTACAAAACTAAGTTAATTAGAATCTGCTGTTTTCTGAGAACTTGGGTTAATCAAGGCTTATGGGTAGTAGTTTTCCCCCCCGGAACAGTAAAGGGAAGTGATGTTCCCACAAAGAACTCAGTGGAGCTGCTGGGGCGAGAAGGAATGCTCCTATCCATCCATGCTCTGAGACAAACCCGATGTTTCACTCTGTTTCAGACCATGGTGAGAAAGAAACCACGGGAGAATGCCTTTGGCTTCCCAGGCTCTAGGAGGGCTTGGGTAAGACTGGTCCTACTGTCTTTATGCATTTTCCTGATCTTTTCTTCCATACAGGAGTACCTGCTTCAAGGTAGTCCTGGCTACTGGGCCTCTGATCACTCCCTGTGACCTTCTACAGCTGCATAAGGTAAGCTGTACAGCTTTGCACTCAATTCTTGACTGTCCCAAAGTGCTTCTTAAGGCTCGTTATGTATGTTTCTGCTCCCCACCCAGATTTTCAGTTCCCTTCCATTGGGACAACATATGGGTCCCAGCCTACTTTCAACACAGAGCAAACACATGTGAAATCATCAAAGCCACAGACCCACGGGACTAGAGTGGCCCAATACTCCATTTGCGGGTGAGGAAACTAAGGCCCAGGGAGCAAAGTGAGCTCATGTCTGGGCAGGTAGGGAACCCAAGTCTGATCATATCCAATGTCAATAAGGAGCTTGAGAAAGTTAGAGTTTCAAAAATGACTTAAATGGGTGCATTGTTTTTGAGGCAAGTATCACTCCGGGGGGTGGGGTGGGGGGTGCTAGAGAGATGGACAGAACACATGTTGTACAAGTATGGGACCTGAGTTTCTTCCGAAGTACCCACATAGAAAGCCAGGTGTGACTACACATACCTGTAAACACAGTGCTGAGGGAGGTGGTAACAGGAGTACTGCAGGGGCTTCTGGTCAACCAGTCTGACCAGGTTCAGTGAGAGAACGTCTCAAGGAACTATTGTGGAAGAGCAACAGAGGAGGAAGGACACCCAGCATTCTCCTCTGCTACACACACACACACACAAAAATGTGCAGAGTGGGTATACCTATTGTAATAAATTTACTCTCCTGGTGGAATTTGACATGGTTACCATCAATATGCACAAGGTATTTGTGTGTGGAGTGAGATACATAATTAAAAAACATGGCTGTGGAGATGGCTCAGGTAAAAGTGCCCGTTGCACAAGCAGGGTACTTTTCCCCATGTAAAAAGATGCAAGTACCTGTAACCCCAGGCCTCCTATGATAAGATGGGAGGCAGACATAGGGAAATCCCTGGAGGCTTGTGGGCCAGAGAGCCTGGCACATTCATTCCATGGAAAATAACAGAGACCATGCCTCAAACAAAATGGAAGGTGAGGACTGAAACCAGAGGCTGTCCTCTGACCTCCGCATGTGGACCATGCACACACATGCCTTCTCTCTCTCTCTCTCTCTCTCTCTCTCACACACACACACACACACATACACACACATAAATAATGATGATGATAATAATGATGAAACCACCATGTATTAGTGCAGTGGGGCCTGGTGTGGGAACTAGTGTGGCTCACTCGGCAGCTAAGTGGGATGAAGTTCATGCAGATTTGGAAAGATCCAAAATGCTTTGAAAGCCCCAAATCAAGGTACCATACAGTATATTCCAACTTTCCCTGCTTAAAGAATCTGTGGGTGTATTTTTGTGCACCTGTCTATCCTTGACATGTTTCTGGAAGAATGCACAGGAAGCTGCACCCTTTGGAGGGTAGCATGGGGGTCTTGAGTGGGAAGGAAGATCATACTTTGACGTATAACCCTTTGCACTTTTTGCCATGTGCATGTGTTATTTTTGCACTGATAATAATAAGAATTCTAGAAACCTTAATACTGCCACCTTCTAGTTCAGTGACGTTTTCCTCTACTGTGCCAAGCGGTCTCTTTCACTGATCTTCTGTGAATTTTCAACATGGACTGTCATGGTGTTCAGTTCAGGTAGATAATAATAATCAAGACATCTTCTTTTAGAGCATCCCTTCACATTTAATGCCGCCCACCCTCAAGTTGTCTATACTTTTCCTATACACTGTGGGGCCAGGCTGGGGCCTTCCCGATGTGGAGGGCAGAGCTTAGGGTTAAGAACCAAGTCTTTGGGGTTGAGAAGATGGCTCAGTTGATGAAGTGTGAAGACTGGAGTTGGGACCTCCAGCACCCACTTAAAGTCTGCTTGGGTATGGTTTCCTGACTGTTATTCCTGTACTCTGGAGGCAAGTCTGGGAGGGGATCCCTAAGACAAGCTGGCTAGCTAGACTAGGAGAATCAATGAGTCCCAGGGTCACGTGAGAGAGGGTCAATAAATAAGATGGAAAGCAATTGAGAGAAAGACACCAATTGTCAACTTTTGGTCCTGATAAGCCCATGCATACAATGCACCTCCCCGCATATGAACATACAATACACACAAGTACACACATACACTGAAAAAAAAAAAGACCAGGTTCTTAAACTGGAATTTCCTGGGCAAGTCCCTCAAGTGCTCTGTGCCTCAGTACCCTTATCTGTCAAGTGGGGAGAGGAATGGTCCTAGCCTCCTAAAATTTTGTGGGAGAGCAGATAGGATAAATCAGATATCTGGTCCTTAGCAATGCTTGGATGGGTGACCCTGACCTCTGACTCCTAGAGACATACCAGGTGAGCAGAACATAGGTGCACTTACGTCCATTGATCCTGACTGCATGGTGCAGGTATATGGGGACACTGTGTCTGATCTCAGGGAGCTCAGAACTGGCTGAGGGGAGCACCTCAGGCCCTGGTGAACATGTCATGGAGAAAGAGATGAATGAACATCTAAACAGGGACTGTGACCTGCCAGTGTGGAGGAGCAGGACTTGGAGGAGCTTAGATCCAAATCCCAAGAGGATCTGTGATGTGATCTACTCCCAACAGGGACAATAGTAACCCCAGAGAGCCACACACTTTTAGACTACATTGGCAGGATTCCACTGCTTAATAATTGTATTGTCCCTGAAACCTCTCCCATCCAGGTGGAGGAGAGCTAGCTAGACCTCTCTACCACCCATGGTCCAGTTCTTCTGTGCTTAGGGTGAAACATAATCCTAATTATTTATTCATAACAAGATTCACACATTTTCAGACTCATCCTCAAGAGGCCCTGGCATAATTCTCACCACAACCCTCTTATGGTTTCTCCATAATTATGCCACATTATGGGAGAGGAAACTGAGGCAGAGAGAGGTGAAGAAACTTGTCTAAAGTCTCTGGAGAGACATTCAGTAGCACCATCCTATGTTGAATGACAAGCCAACAGTCACAAACATGCTTCCCATATTCCAGAGGGCTGGTGATGACTGGGCTCTACCTGATTGTGGCAGTGTCCAGGCAAAAGGCAGCATCTTACCAGTGCCCCAGAGGAGCTGCAAATAGATGAGGCGTCTGGTGTGCAAGGCACCTTAAGAAAGGGATGAGTTGTGAGCACAGTCTCCCACTCGATCCATCCAATTACCCACTAAGCCTTCATCTGTGAGCGTGAGGAACTGGGGAGAAGCAACGATTGGAGGCTCCACCCAGCAGAGAGCCAGGGTCACAGTTGGTGCCAGCTGCTGTCTGTTCTTTCTTTGTTACCCTTCTTCCTCTTGCTCTCAAGTGGTCACCTATGCAGAGATAATGCCCACACGGTCCTGTCCTGACAGGCCTTTTTGCCCCCATTTCTAATCTTCCCAGCATTTGGGATTAATAGATTCTTCTTTGCTTGGGATCAATGAGAGAGAGAGAGAGGAGAGAGAGAGGAGAGAAGAAAGGGAGAGAAAGAGAGGGAGGGAAGGATACAAGAGAGAGGGAAATATATTACATACTTATGTATATACACATATATATCATATACACATCTACCCCCCCCCCCCCGTCTCTCAAATTCAGTTTATTCTTTCACCCTAAGAGACCTGGACCAGGAGAACTGGATAGACAGATTGATAGATAGACAGGCAGATAGATAGAGGAAGGAAAGAAACAGAAAAGTCATTAGGATTTTAAACAAGGCTGAAATCTGAAATCTGGCAAGGCATAGCCGTCTGCCATTGTTAGCATCACCTTAATCCAGGGGTGGAACAGGTAAAGGGGGGCTTAGGTCTGGGAAGGTGTCCTGTTGTGCAGAAGAGGGATCTAGGTGCTACTCCTTGCAGGGCAGAAGGGCAAGGTGCTGTTGCAGGCTTGTTGGGTGGAGGCAGTCATCCTCAGCGTCCAGTCTGAGCCTTTATACAGGATGCCTCTCTGCATGCTGGGCGTCCTATCCTGGCACCCTTCTCTCCCAGGTTCACTCCAGGTAGGATGCTCTCTGGTGTAGAAGCCTGGTCCTCCAACTGCCTCCTTCCAGAACCCCAGGGTCCCTGGAGAGTTTAGACTGTGCTGCTGAGCTGGCTAGCCTAGAGTCCCCGAATCCCAGCTGTCCCTTAGTAATTCACAAAGCCTTCTGGAAATTGTGCTAGTCCCCTTGATGAGACCGCACAGGGGAAACAAAAATAGCACCTTGCTGCTTTTAGCAAGAATTATATCCACTTCGTATGGCTAACACTGGTTGCCGTGTGCCGATCTGCAGCTCTGATTAGCCTTTGATTAATAAAAAATGGGAAAAGGAATCAATTATTTATTTAATAAGAGCAGTTTGTCTTCAGCAGAACCTTTAAAGAAGTAGAGGATTTGGGGAGGGGTTGGCTGGCTAGGAACCAACTGTCTCCAGAGGTGAGAAGTTTGGGAATAGAGATGGGGATCCCCTGGGCCAGCATGGAGATGCTGTTGCAGGTGGCTGTCAGGATAGGATGCAGTTGTGAGTGTGTGAGTCAGGTCCCTAGCACTGAGATCTGGGGATCACTGAGGTCTTCAGGGAAGGACACTGGTCACTGTGATGTAATGACAGAGCACAGCCCTCCCTTGGGTCCTCAAAAGATAGGCCGATGCTGAGAAAATCTCTAGCAGGGTCTTGAGAAGGCACCTCTCTACCCATTGCCTGCAACTGTGTCTCTCAGCCTGGAGTCCAGGCCCTTGAACGCCTGCCTGTTTTGGTTGGTGCTCTGTCATGCTGGCGTGGGCAGTCCTGGCACTATTTTTCAGTACCTCTCCATCGTTATTCAACATTTTCTCCTTGCAGAGGGCACTTTTGCTGATCTTTGCCTTTTGAGATCATATCCATTCATCAAGACCAAGATGGAAGGAAACCCACCCAGTGTGGCAGCTCCCTGAGACATCCCGTCAGGAGAGAGCCTTTCTTCTTCGGAGCAGCCCTGACACTTGGAATATGTGTCCTATAGCAGTGTGGGACAATGTGCCTTTGAGCCCAATTTCTTTGTAGGCATTATGAGAACAAAGGCTGCCTCTCACTCACCTCTCTGACCCCTCCTCAGGGTTTATGGAATCCACGTTATCTTTTGGGGAGATTGTTCCCACCATTTGTAGCTCAAACAGCTTTGGA
Source organism: Zapus hudsonius (assembly GCA_004024765.1). Taxonomy (NCBI): domain Eukaryota; kingdom Metazoa; phylum Chordata; class Mammalia; order Rodentia; family Dipodidae; genus Zapus; species Zapus hudsonius. The sequence goes on along the minus strand of PVHP010000822.1, from coordinate 98,245 downwards.
TTACAGAACAGAGCTTTAAAAGAAATGGTAGTGGTCTCTTTGAGGAAACCCATGTCCCCAGGCATCTCAGATAACCGGTACATGGATCAACAATTTGACTGTTTGTGTTTTTTTTTTTTTTTGGGGGGGGAAGTGAGGCAGAAAGCACATTAAAAATCAGGTGGTATGGCATTAATTTTCTATAAAAATGAACACAGCTTGTTGATTGGAAAACAGTCCTAGGTTTGTACATGTTTATGACTGACAACTGTATTTAAGTTTTAAGGAGTAAAAATTCCTGCTCCTCAGTCACTAAGCAGTGACGAATGTCACACGAGACAAGAGAGAATTTTGTAAAGGAAAAAGGGCTGGGTAGGAGATCCACCTAGTCATCTATGAGGGGATTATCAGTGACCCAAAGCTATCATTCCAACAAACATCTGCTTTGTAGAGAGGAACCCTGCAATGTGGTTCAGGGCCAAAGTCTTCCTCCCCATCTCCATTACCTGGACATTGCTCATGGAAGCTAAATTTTCCAGAATGATTTGGGTTGTAGCCATTGCTGTCTTCTGAGCTTACTGGTGGTGGTGCAGCCACTTCCAGAATGGGAACCTTCTAGTAAGCTGACTGGGTGGGTCCAGATCTGGGCTCACTAGGAGCTGTGCATCTGTGTAGGCCTGTGTCTTTTTGATCACTTTAGTTCTTTTGAGTCTTCCTAAGCATCTGCTTTCAGACAAGCTTTCCAGAATGCAAGCTGGGAACCCCAGATAAAGGACCAGATTTGCTGATCAACATGGAAGCCAGTAGGCTTGCTAAGTATAGCAAGACATGAGAGAAGTCTGTGGATTGTCTCCTGGAGTCAATGTCCCTGTCCCTTACCTACCTCAGCCCTGAGTCCTTCCAGTGGTCAGTCAGGGAGGAGGAGATCTGAGTGGAGGACTTGCTCAGTTAGAGAATAAATCACTAGGTAATGCGGGGACGTGGCTGCCTGGAACCCCCAAGCTTGTAAACCAGATGAATTAAAGGATAGCTATTCATATGGCAGAAGGATTATTTCAATTCTAAAAGGATTCCTTATAAGGCTCTTCTGATGAGCAAACAGCACATTTCAAATTGGATTCATTGTAAAAAAAAAAAGATGACAAAGGAAGATAATAACAATTTGCATTGACTATTTTGGGCACAGCTCTGAGGAGTGAGACACACCTGTATCTTGCCCTGCAAGTCCCCCTCCTGGACAGAACGGAAGCTGTAGAGGAATTCAGGGTGGGGATGAAGGCTGAGGTCCCAAGTCCTTCTGTGCTGGTCAAGAACAGTCCTTGGCCACTTGCTGGCTTTTGGTTTTTTGGGGTGTATGTGAAGTTATTCAAAAGCCTCTAAACCCGATGCTGTAAAGACATATCTACGACCCTGATTACTGGGTCCAGATGCATTCCCCACCTCCTTCATTTCTGACGGGCTCCCAGGATATTGGCAATATTTGCCTTATGGCACCAGCACAGTGTTTCCCGTATTCACATAGTTAAATTAGTTAGCCGGAGAGAAACCTCAGAGATGATGTATCTAGTTGTCAGTCGTGACTTGGTGCTAATGGCAACTACAATTTGGTTATGGTCCTCGCTGTCATTAATCACCAGCCCCCAGCTGGCTGCATACTGGGTGCTGGGATGGGGAGGGTGTGGCCAGCACCCAGCCTGGGCTCTCCCTCTTCCTGGGGCAGGACTCAAGTTCACTCACTGAGAAAGGCCACTGTCCCTCAGTCCCTATCACTACTCCTGCCACCAGCCCTGTGCACATCTATTTATTAGCACGATGCTACTTATGCTAATAGCAGCCTGTACACTATTTCTGAGCATTAACATCTGCTCCAAGCAGCCGACTTTCACTTACAGAAACTGATTTCAGCTCAGTCAAGCAGATAAACAGAGAAATCAAAGCAGGTGGCTGGAAGTGAGGAGGAATTCTCCATTCCTGCATTCAACCGACGAACTTCACTAAAGCCATAATTAATATTCAGATAACTATATTCAGACACATAGAATAAACAAGATCATTTAAAGATGCAAATATACACCTCCAGGGCCAGAGGGAAGAGGGGGTGGGGAAGAGAAGATGGAGAGCTGAATGTGAAGGTATGACAACTGTTTGCTCTGGCCTATCCTCCTGGATGGTTCCAGCCTTGGAGAGGAGGTGACGGGCCGCAAAGGCCCAAGAATCAGGGTTGTTGACAGAGCCCAGTCTGCCACCTAGCATGGGAGGTGCTGTACAACACTGTCTGACAACAGGGCACTTGAGCTGTCTACACTGTGGCTTGTCTCGCCCTGCCTGGGGACCTGGTTTCCAAAAGTGGTCTGAAAGAGGTGGCCTACCTACCTCCTTGCACCCAGGTCTTTCCATATGGCCTGCCATGGCTCTTGCCTGCAGAGATCATCCAATGGGTGAAGTAATAGGTCTAGAGTATCCTCTCTGAGTGGTGTGGGCCAGGCAGAAGTAGCCACGACATTACAAGACATGAGAGCACACATGCGTGCTGTGTTGTGTGGTAGTTTGAAGGGGTGTCCCCCAATAGACTCAAGGATTTATTAAAGTTTTTTTCCTGCTGCCTGGCTGGAGGGTGTGTCACGTTGGCCAGATCCTAGGGTCCAGCCATAAGGTATTTCTGGGGTGGATCTGGAATTCCAGCTGTACATATGCAAAGAGCAGTCTGAGCTCAAGCCTGGAGTTCCTGAAGTTTGTGGATGGAGTATGCTTGCTTGCTTATGGAGTTGCTGGTGATGGGTTTCTCTCTCTGCTTGGACCTGTAAAAGGGGGGCCAGCCTCTTTCACCATTATGGAACTTCCGCTGGATCTGTAGCTTCAATAAATCCTTTCCTCCCATAAACTGTGCCTGGTTTGGAGATTCATCCTAGTGGCATGTAGCTGACTATGACAACTTGTATCTAAGTTGCTTGTCCTTTTCATTGATTTCAGAATTAAAATAAGAACAGATTCTGAAGACTGTCATTCCTCTTTCTGCCCCAGCCTCTGAGGACAGACTTCCCAACTGGCTCCCAAGTATGTCTCCAAAGCCCACAGTACAAGATCCTGAACCTGGCTTTCAACTGACTTGTCATGCTTGCATATAGTGAGGGTCAGGGTTTGAGGAGTGGTCAGTGTGCAGATGCACCTGCCTGTACATGCCAATGAAGGCCACACTGAGACAAGGTGTGTTAAGTGCATGTTTATGTATTGTGAGTTCCGAGGGAGTAACAAGTGACTCCCATGCCAAGGGTAGGATTCAAAATAGCCCAGGGTACTCCCAGGCTGTGGAGTGGCCTCCAAGAGATGTCCACAGGGAATCCACATTGGCTGTGTACAGCAGTGAGCAAGACCTATTCCTGATTTAAAAAAAAAAAAAGGCCCCTGCTAACTTTATCTCTCCTCTTCTGTGGTTCCTCTAACTGCAAGGGCCCTGCAGCTAAGCAACAAATGTTATGGAGAACTTCAATTTCCACTCTGGGAGCCATCCATCGCCCCTCTCCACCCCCATCCCTGCACATCTGTCCTGTGCATCTCTCCCTTGATGGCTTTTCAATGCTGGAAGCCCGAAGCTGCGTCCTGGGTACCATGGACGCTTCTCTGGAGTCACTTGCTTTGTGGTTGAAATTTCCCCTGATGCTGAGGAAAAAAAATATTTTATTTTATTTTTTAGTTTCCTTGGAAATGACTCTCTGAATCACAGCTGTTTGCAGCAATGGGGGAGGTGGGAGGATGTTCCCTGGAGGGGTATTGGGAGGGGTAAGGCGGCACACAGCCTTTCCCAGGGAAAGCTGAACATCCTGCAGGCTGATGCCATGTGGTCTGGGGGAAGCTGGTGGTCTTCCTGAATCCCTGGTGACCCACACGAGAGTGGGTTGGAACTAGACTGCAGGGAACTCTTTCTTCCCCAGAGCTTGGCTCTGTCTGGTTCTCTCTGAGTCTGCCTCCTCTATCCTTCCCAAAGGGGCCCACTGAGCAGTGGCTGTCTTCCTAGCCCCCCAGGCTACATGTCCCCAGCTAGAGGTCTTCCAGAGGCACCTGTGTGCCCTGGTGACTTTTAGCTGAGGTTCCAAGTAATGGGAATACCACAACGCCTGCATGAGGCAGGCAGGGTGGAGTCGGGTTTGCAGTTCACAGCTATAGACCTGGAAGTTTGGAGAGGTTGTGGCTCACATTACAGTGTCATCAGTAAATGTCAGAGACAGGATAAAGCTGGGAAAGTCCTGTCAGGGTCTGTACCTGCTCCCTCTCACCCCTGGCTATCGCCAATAGCCCTGCTTTTTAAAGCCACAGGCTTCTGCAGTTGTCCAGGCCCTAGGCTGACTGCGGCTGCATGCACACTCTTATACACAGAGCTCTGTTAAGTCTGGGAGGGATGTGGTTGTCCCCTGTTGTCCCCAGCAGAGCTGTATGCTGCCAGGGAGAGAAAGACAACCCACCTCACCATATACAGACTGAGGACAGATGTGAACTGTCTCTCTGGATGTCCTGTCTCAGGATGGGTGGCTGCTCAGACATCTTCCTGGGAGCCAGCTCTCATCTGTCTTGCCCTTTCCTCCCTCGAATATCCTTCCCAGGTGTCACCTTCTCCACTGTTATTGAGTCTCCAAATTGCCGTGCTCATTATAGGACAATTGCTGGATCTCAGTGTCAGAAGAAAAGCCAAATTCAAACTTAATCTCTTAGAGTTGAGGACATTTCACCATGGGCTTCTTGGATGGGACTGTGCTCTTTATTGGAGGAAAGGAACCCCAAAGGAATCCTGGGGTATCTTTCTGCAAAAGGGCCAGCCAGTGGCTAAGAGAAAGTGGCCTCTAGTCAGGCCAGGGAGGCTTGCCAATGGTCAGGCCTCGAAGCCACATGGCTCCTCTGCCACCTGTGTGGTTGGATGTGGGAATTGCAGGTCTTTGGGGGACTGTTTCAGGCTGCTGTGTCCACAGATCCATATGTACAGCCCAGCAGGAGGGCCGTATGTGATTCTACTGCTTGTCCCCTGGGGAGGAACCCCAGGGGTGCTTCCCCCACCTCTGCCTTTTCTGAGTGACAACTACAGAAAGCACAGCCATCTTAGGTTACACCAGGCACAAGCTCCCCTGGGGGGCACTTTATCTTTCCGTAGTGGGAATAGAACCTAGGACTTCATGTATACTCAGTTAAGTGCTCTTCCACAGAATCACATCACCAGTTCTCTTTGTATTGTTTTAAATCTTGAAACAGGGCCTTCCTAAGTTGCTCAGGCTGGGCTGGAACCTTTCATCCTTCTGCCATAACTTCTGAGTAGCTGAGATGACAGGCCTGTACCTCCAGGCCTGAGAAGATCTTTTATTCAACGTGAGGTGCCACCTTTATGGATGTGCCCCATTCCAGAAGGTTTGTGAGATTTCTAGGGTCTGCTCGAGCTTGCTGCTGTGGCCCACCCTCCCCATGGAAACTGCCTGTGCTGCTCCCCATCCTGGCTTACTCAAGGGGGAAGTGTGCAGTGAGTGAGCTCAGCCAAAGTCAAGGCCAGGTTGCACAGTGATCCTGGTGCCCTCTGCTGGCCACATCTGAAAACACAGGCAGCCTGTAGCCTGCATCTGGGTGGGACTTTCTGCAAGGCAGATTGGATGGTTGAGGTGGGAGGCCTGGTCCCTGGGTCTGTGAAAGTCCTGAAGCTCCACTTTCTACTGGGCGCATTCCTTTTCCTCTCTGCAAGCCTGGCCTGGCTGTGGCCTTTGCTAGCTATGTAGCCCTGCACTAGCTGCCCAACCTCTCTGGACCTCATTCAGTTCTTTGTAAGATCATATCTGTACGTCCTATATTCATGATCAGTGGTACACACCTATAATCCAGCACTCGGGAAGCTGAGTAGGAGGGCTGCTTGCAAACTAAAGGCTAGCCTGGGCTACCAAGTGAGACCCTGTTTCAGAAAACCCACAACACAAAACAAAACAAGATCACACCCTTTGTGCGGGACCATTTCAAATCCTGGTTCATGGAATATATTCTTGAACTTGGCATCCAGGACCCCAGTGCCTTGAAACATCATCTCCCCAGGAAGGCCACTTTCCCCTCAGTGGGACAGGGCTCTTTAATGTTGCCTCTCTCTCGGACCTTCCTGAAGTTCCCTTGCAGCTCACTGTTCACCACAAAGGCTGGAGACAGACCGGGTGGATGCTCTAGGGACTGTTATAGGCTAGTCATTCCGCAGGTGCCTCCTCTCGACAGGACTGTTTTCCTTCTAGTTCCCACTTAGGATTGCTTTCCTCTCCTGCGTGGAACTTTAGGACCTAGGGAGCAAAGTGTGAGGGGGTGTCACCGCTCAGGGTGCTTTACCAAATAAAGATAGCTGTTTTTTTTTTTTTTTGGCCTGTGTGTGTTTGGTGTGTGAGTGGGTGGGGGGTTGCACATGTGTGTGTGTGTGTGTGTGTGTGTGTGTGTGTGTGTGTGTGTGTGTGTCTAAGCACATGCATGTGGGATTCAGACTCCAATATCTGTCTTTCTCAGTTACTGTCCATTTTGTTTATATGAAACAGGGTCTTTCACTGAACTGGAACTCACTGATTCAGCTAGACGAGCCAGCCATCAAATCCAGATACCCTCCAGTCTCAGCCTCTCTAGTGCTGGGATTATGGCCACACACCACCACATCCTGCGTGTTTCATGACTTCTGAACCCTCACTCTTGCAGTGGTCATCTGTGCCCCAGGCTTTCTACCCGGGGCCACTGGTGTCCCCGACGCTGCATCCCACGGCTCCCCCAGCCCTTCCTGATGAGACTTCCCTCAACAGCTGCGGGCACGAAGCAACTCTGGAGTCTTATCAGCGTTCTGCACACGCTGTGCACATGCACACTCCTCTCCAAGGCTGGCCCAGTGCATGCTGCCTCCTGGAGACAAGGTAACAGCTCGCATTTATGAATAGCTCAGAGTGTGCTGAGAGCTTTGCTCGTCTCATCTCACATAATGTTCCCAATAGCCCTGCCCATGGCTCTGACACTATTTTCGCCTGTAGAAAAGAGAGCCGAAGCACAGACAAGTTAGGCTGCTTGCCTAGGCTCACACAGCTAGACAGTGGGGGGGTTATTTGAATCCTTTGCTGCTGACACTCTGGGCAGATAGCCTGGGTGGAGACTAAGACCAAGCACCTCTTAGCCATGTGGACGTATGACAGCCTAGGCACTCGTACACGGGAGCCTTCCCATGCCCACAGTTTCAGTTTCCACACGTGTACTCCTTAGTCCCCTCGGGCACAGTGTGCCCAGTAGCTTCTGCTTCCACTTTAGGATGGTGCAAAGGCCTCGTACACTCAGCACATTTTCCCTTCTAAATGTTGATTTTCTCGCATCTGAAATACTCTCACGATGAGGATAGTGGCCGAAAGCTACAGTCCTGAATCCGCCTAGGACTCCAGTCAGCCCACCAGACTCTACAGAGCTTGGTGCTGAGCGTGGGGGTGGTGACATGGTGTGCCTCTTCCCCTCACTCCATTTCCGACCTACTGGGTTTGTGGGTTTATCCTTCCTGTGCCCCACTGTACGTCTAGGGCCTCTATAGTTCCTTTTTTGTTTGTTTGGTTTTCTTTGAGGTAGGGTCTCACTCTAGTCCAGGCTGACTTGGAACTCACTCTGTAGTCCCAGGCTGGCCTTGAACTCACAGTGATCCTTCTACCTTTGCCTCCCCAGTGTGAGATTAAAGGCGTGCAAAGCTTCTCTAGTTACTTTTGGCTATGGACGCTGGAAACATGGCTAATGAGGTGGGGAGAGGGGGACAGGTTTTTTAGGTACATTTAAATAAAATTTAGTAAATATAAATTGCCACATTGCTGGCTATGGGATTGGTCATATCCCCAGATGGTTGTGAGGCTGGGCTGAGCTGATGAAGTCACGTGGGCCATGCAAGCCGAAATGTTCAAGTATAAAACTATAGACATGGTTTTACTATTACGTTCCAGTAAGTGATGGTGCCGTGACATGCACAACACTCTCTGAATGCCATCCTCTATCCAGGCACCCATCTTTCTTTATAGAATCCTACTGAAGGCCATCCTCCTGATACTGGGCTACAGCCCCAGAGTATCCCCACGGTGGCAGGAGGGACGGCTTGACTCCCATGTGTCCAGGGAGCGTATTCAGTGTGCAGCCAACAGGGCCTGGGCAAGATGCCAGTGTCCCTGGGGACCTTGGTCCCACACACTGCCTCCCCCAGCCAAGAACACTTCCCTCCCTCAGGTTCCCACTTGATGAAGATCTAACGTGTAAGTAACACGTCAACTTCTCCCTTGCACATTACTTTGATCAGTATTATTTTTTTTCTTTTAAAAATAAAATTAAAAAAAGAGCCAGAAGTCTGCCCCAGGCATTTGATGGTGTCTCTGGGGCCAAGTAGAAGTTCCCAAGGGAAGCAAGCTGGTGAGGTCAGGTTTGGGGGTCAGCAGGGGCAGGGGCATCTGGGCAACAAGATATGGGTGCCACAGTGGGCAGGATAGGGAGGCTCCAGCCGCAGCAGCAGCAGGCAGGGAGGTTGGAGCTTGGCGACCTACATCTCCACTGTGAATCGGCTGACTCACCCCTGGACAGCAGCTCTCCCTCCTGGGTAGAACACAGCCCTGGCAGCCAGGGAAGATGTCAGTCTGTGAGAGGCAGCGGCAGCAGTGGTGTAGGAAACCCTGGAGGGGATGGCACTATAGCTTGTGGGCATCAGAAGGCCAGAGCTGGGCTGAATGGTGTGAACTTGTGTGCAGGGTCTTCACTAATGAATAACGAGGCAAGAGGGCACCCAGAATCTGCAGTCTATAGTCTGCACAGCAGAAGAATTGCAATCACATCTATAAAGTCTTGCTTAACCGCTCTGTTGTACATGGCTTCAGGCTGGAGGTGGTTCAGTGGGTTAAGTGCAAGCAAGAGAACCCGAGTTCAGACCTCCTGGACCCACCTAAGGATGATGGCTGTGTTGGCAGGTGCCTTTAATCCCAGGTCTTGCTGGTTAGCTAGTCTACTTGAACCGGTGAAGTCTAGGTTCAGTGGAAGACTTTGTCTCAAAGAATATGGCGGAGAGTGACATTAACAGTGTCAGTATAAGACCTTTGACATTGACTTCTGGCATCCATGCACACACTATACACTACACACACACACAAACACACACACACCACACACCACACACAAAAAAAACCACACACCACACACATGCACACATGCACACATTTGTACCCATACCTGCACACAAGTGTGAACATACACATACCAACACACACACACACAAATTACCAAAATAAAAGTAAATAAACGAAAAGCTCTAGATACCACTACACCCTGGTGCCTCACATTTATTCCTCCATCTGAGATCTTCATCCGAGCTCAGTGTCTTGAATCCTCTCACCTTCACAGACCTTCTAGCTGGACATGGAACAGGCCTTCCACTCTCAGCATGGCCCAGCAAACTTTAATCACCTGCCTTCTCACTAAAAACGTCACCATTGAGCAAGCAAGCAGTCCTGGCTCCTGGATCTCCACACTCAGTCTATGAGTCCTGGGACTCTCACTTTCTAACCCTATTGACTTCTAGAACTTTCACCACCCATGCTAGTCCATAGTGCATCACTGCAACCTAGATGCCTGCTTGTATGTCTGTGTTCTTCCAGCAACTGGCTCCACACAGCTGCCAGAACGATCTTCAGGAAACACAGGGAAAGCTCTTGCGATGGTTTAAATGTAACATGTCTCTCATAGACCCTTGTGTTTGAAGGCTTAATACCCAGTTTGTGGTGCTATTTGGGGAGGCTGTGGCACCTTTAGCAGGTGGAGCCTTGCTGGAGGAAGTGTGCCTGGGGGCAGGCCTTGAGGTGTTACAGCCCAGCCCAACTTGCCATGGTCTTGCCCTGCTTCCTTCCTGCTGAGGTGATGATATGACTCTCATTGTCTGCTCCTGCCATGATAACCTTCCCCTTGAAATTGGAAGCCAAAAATAAACCATTTTCTTCCTTAAATTGATTCTGGTTGAATCTTTGGTCCCAGGAACAAAGAAGGTAAATGATTCAACAAATTCTTCCAACGCTTCTAGAATACAGTTCAGGGCCCCGCTCCTCAACATGCTGAGTCCAGAACGACCTGTCCCCAGCGGACTTCCTTCTAATGCCCCTACAGTGCTTCTGACACCTTGGCACATTGAGCCTGTTCACACCTCAGGGCCTTTGTGCCTGCTAGTGCCCCTTAGGCTAAAGTATGTTTCTCTCTTTTGTGTTTGTTTGGGTCTCAGGAAGACTGGCTCCACTCACCCAGTATACAGCCGCTCCAGACACTATATCTCCCTCATTCTCAGTGAAGCACTTGTGATCGGGTGTTTAATTTTTATTTTAAATTTATTACCAAACACCCCTCATGCCAGTGCAGCTGCCTGAGAGTCTGCCTTGGTCATTGCTGTGTCTCCACAGCGAGACCTGGGCCTGGCACACAGGGAATGATCGATACCTATTTGTGAATGAATGAATTATTTAATCTGATGGTGCTTTCTGAGAAGGCTCTTTGCCTAGGGTAGGACTGTGAGCTCCTGAATATGTTTCCTGGACTGGCTCTTGTGTATGAATTGCAAGACTAATTAAACTCATACATATTTGTGGAAATGCAAATATAATTTTATTTACCAATGACTGTAATAAAGGTAAATGCTCCTTGCTTAAACAAACAATTCACTTTGGGAATAGAGCTGTAAACAGAAGCAATAAATAAACACTCGTTATTGAGTGCTTACTGTGCCTTCACTGAACTTCAGGAGCTGGCTGCTGATCTTCCATGGTGGTGCTACACCTGAGGGCTGAGGCCCAGCGAGGAAGACATGCATCCCCAGCTGCAGGGACTTACCCACTCCAGACACAAGCACTTGGGACCAAGTACATCAGTGACTCTCTTGCTGCCAAGGCTTCAACATACCAGGCATAAGCACTCTGAACTGAGCGTATGGCTCTCTGGAGCACAGCTTGGCCTCGTGGCTGTGCCCTGGGAAGTTATGCAGGCTCCTGGTGCCTTCGCTTCCTTGTGTGTAAACTAGAGATGGAATCTTCCCCTAGGAAATCTGGCAGCATTAAATGAGATAGCATATTAGAATGCTTGGCATTGTGCCAGCAGGTGGTAAATGATAAATACATGCTAACAATTCTTCTCTTATTATTATTACTGCGATTATTACCATTATGCAAGACTGTTCTAGATGTTTCTACATATTCTCATTTAATTGCCTCAATAACTCATGGAGCAGGTGTTGTTTCTGACTGATAGGTTGGGAGGAGCTCAGAGCTCATGGAATAAAAATCCACTGTTCTTGGTCATCTTTTAGCTCTTCAGCACTAAAGCTGTATCTTTGAACTCTGGATACAGTGCCCACAGCTGCCTCCTGGGTACTAAGTCCTGACTTCTGAGTAGCTTCCATCACAGTCCCCGCTTTGGGAATAGAGCTGTAAACAGCAGCCTCATTCAGGCTTTCCCATCCTGTATGAACACAGCTCTCCAGTTGCCCAAAACCTTGGACCATGGCCTCCAGACCAGACTTCAGATCCTCTCATGCTGGTCTCCCTCTGCATCCTCCGGAGTCCCCTGGCTGCACTCTGAATTCTAGGTGAGCACAAGTAAACTTCACACAGGAAACTGGGAAGGTTAGAGACTTGAGAAATGCTTGCCCAGGGTAGCCTTCTGTTTCCAGGTGAAACACACGGAGACCTGGAGGAGTCCAGAATGTGCTCAGAGCACTCTGTTCTCTTCCCAGGCCGGCCATCCTGACCGCCCCTGCAAGCTGGGCACTTCTCTGCCTGCCCTCACTATTTGCAAGGTGAGCTGGTGAGAGGTTCCCAGGCTTCCTTGCAGGCAGGACTGTGGTGGGGCCATGCTGTGTTAAGGAAGCAGTGGCTTCCCTTTCCTAAGCGCTCCCTCTCTAGGAATCATGGGCCCTCTGGACAGGGGTTGCTTCTCTCACAGTGTGCAGCCCACACCCCAGTGTGGAGATACAGTAGTGAGCAGATCCCAGCCTAGGCTGCTAGCGACTAGATCAGACTGGGGACAGTCACCCACATATCCATAGTAGTTACCTTTTGGGGAAGTGTGAACATGAGTGTTCTCTCTTCCTGCTACCTTCCCATAGTCTTTCCATTTTCTGTGATGAATTCCTTTTTTTGTGTATGAATCGCACAAACTTCACAAAATGTGGACTGCTCACAGCAGAGGAGAACATGCTACATCAACCTCTTTGTAAAGAAGCCCTGGGCTGGAGAGATGGCTCAGTGAGTGAGTGAGAGCATGAGGGTCTGCCTTCAAATTCCCAGAATCCAGGAAAATGCAGGGCATGGCAGAATGTACCCAACCCTAGTTCTGGGAAGCCAGAGATAGGTGGATCCCCTGAGCTTGCTGGCTAACTAATCTGTTAGTCAGTGGCCTCTGGGTTCATCAAGAGACCTCATCATAAAAAAAAAAACAATGGGGAGAATAATCTAGTAAGATACCCAACATCCACCTGTGGCATTCACATCCATGTGCACATATGTGCATGTACACCTCACACACACCTGCATCTATACGCATACGAACTCACATGTACGCACCTATGCACAACACACAAACACACTGAAAAATTAAATGTGTTTGGATTGTGGCCCAAGTAACAGTCCTTACAATCCTCTGGATCAGTGTGGGAGAGGCCTGTTGGGTCCATGATACCACGGTGGTGTATTGTGGAAGGTCTAAGGAGAGGCAGGCTCCAAAGATGGGCAATATCATGGGTTGGAGGACCTGGGCATACAAGATCGAGGCTTTGGATATTCAGAGAGTGGAGGCTACAGCAGTGAGAGGCTCTGTGGAGAGGAGCCAGCTCTGGTTTGAGGGGTGGGGAGCAGAAAGGAAATTGGAGCCCCAGGTGGAAGATCAACTAATGTCCCAGGAAGGGCAGAATGAGGCGAGGGTATCCACAGTGAGGCCAGGGGTGCCTGCACTATGAACTCCTCTGACTTTTCTTTCTTTTTCATTTGTTCTGTTTCTACAATTATTGCAGGCTCACCATGTCCCAGGCACTGTGCCAAATGCTCTACCTAGATTACTGTACTTCTCACTCCCAGTAAATCCCTTCGGTGTGTGCTCTCACTGGCTGGACAGGGACACTGGAGTTGGCCCAGCTGTCATCAGCTGTCAGTGGAGCAGTTGGGTTCTCTGATACCCCTGAGCTTCCCATCCATTGGGGCATGGAGCAGGGGAGAGACTCCACAGAGCTGAACAGAGACTTCACCCATACAAAGAAAGAGCTTGCAGTGAATGGTTCACTGCGTGGGGCTTGACTGGGCATGTGTGAGTGTGTGTGTGTGTGTGTGTGTGTGTGTGTGTGTGTGTGTGTGTGTGTGTATCTGTGTGTGGACAAGAGAAAGTCAGGAGTGTGAGAACAGAACCCCAGTCCTACAGCCTCACGGGAGACAGACATGTCCCTAGGATGGGTATGACAATAGCCTTAGGAGGGAGTTTTGTGGTGTGAGCAGATGGAGAATCTGGGAGGTTGTGCCCCTGGGGAAAAAGGCTGAACCCTGATGGTTAGGAAGCTGGCCACAGAGTTAGGGGACCTCGGGGTGGTGTCCAGCTTCGAGGAAGGAGGAAGTCACCACATTCCATCAACATGAGCTAGGAAGTGACAGTAGAATTGCAGGGACCAGACAACTCGAGGTGCAGGGACACCCCTGGGGTGGCTGTCCAAATGCAGACCCTCTGGCCCCAGCTTCAGGGAATTCAGAAGTCTGAGACTGTGGCTCGGACCTTCATTTGGAATCTGCTGCAGCCCTCCTCCACCCAGAACCCCAAAACTGCCAAGGACAGGTCCTTCCATCTGCAGGAGGGCAAGCAGGCTCCACCCGCCTGGTTATGCCCCCTGGGCCAGTCAGAGGAGGGCAGGAAAATGTGCCCAGGGTCAGAGCAGTGGGGCCTCCAGAGTTTGCACCCGAGGGACTCCTGAATAGGCAGGACCCAGGGGAGCAATACTGGGTGCCAGAGGCAGGGCTTGCCCTTGGGCTCATGAGCGAGCAGCTGGAGCCAGCCTCTAGGGGCAGAGAGGAGAGGCAAGGCTCTGTGGAGAGCTTGCCCTTGGGCTCATGAGCGAGCAGCTGGAGCCAGCCTCTAGGGGCAGAGAGGAGAGGCAAGGACACCTGTGGCTTGGCTCCATGGCTGTGTCAAGCAAGAGAGACCCAGGACAGAAGAAATGCTTTTGGCCCGAGGGCATTTCCCAGGCCCCCTCCCTGGCCCTCCTGGGCACCATCCTTCCCTCAAGACACAGTTTCTTCCAAGCACATCCTCTCTCTGTCTGCTCTGGTCTGATCTGAGCAGTATCTGCACCAGTCCAGATAGAGGTGTGGGGCAGGGGCCTCTTTCCCCATGGCTGCCGACCTGCCTCTCTCTCTCTCTCTCTCTCTCTCTCTCTCTCTCTCTCTCTCACACACACACACACACACACACACACACACACACACACACACACTCACACACACACAGCCCTGCCATTGCTGCTGAATCCAAAGGGAGCTAGGCTGGAGTGTCATCTTATGGGGGGGTCAACCCACTCTTTGTTCAGGAATCTGAGGGTGTGAGAAAATGCCCCAGATGCCCAGTGGGAAGCAACAAAGTGTGTGGGAGGACACTGTCTCGCTCCATGTTCCCCCATTAGGCTGCCTATAACCATGAGTATAGAACCCTTGCTATCCCAGTCCTTTCCGGGTCCCCTGGCCAGAGCCCCATCCCCAAAGACACCCAGGCTAGCATACATTTACAGAACACTACAGGAATGCCCACCCAGGGAGTTGGACTCAACGTTTCTGTTTTTTCCATGCACTTGGTAGAAAATGTAGTCATAGACGTACACACAATCTGTCACTGAAAATTGGCCCAGCAGAGTCATCACAGCCCCACATGCCTGCATAAATTCAGCACTTATGAGCACACATGTCCACCAGCCTCCTAGCCTGTTCCATCGGCTGAGATTAGTGAGCGTGCACACCACACGCACATCTGATGTAGGAGTATGCACACACATGCACACGCAGAGTTCTCAGTGATGCCACAGTGAGGGGCTCTGCCCTGCCAGAGCTTCGTGCTGTGGACTGAGCTGGTATTGCCATGAGACATTCGTGGTCCTAGTGCTGGGAGAGAAAGGACGGGGTTCTGCCAGGACGAGGGAGCTTCCGAGCTTCTCAGAGCCAGTGCAAAAATCTCAGCTCTTTCCCATCCAACACACATGGAAACACATAATAGTAGCACACATATGTGCACACTCAACACACAGGGCCAGCTTAAGTGCTAAGCCCGAGGATGCTGGATGCATCCATACAGGATGCCCATGGCAGACACAACAGTGTGCTCTGTCACAGTGCCCATCGGTGCCACTCCACCTCACCCTTGCAGCCATCCACAGAGTGTCCACGAGAAAGAGAAAGTTACAACATGCAGCAACCTGTCACATCTCCTGCCCAACATGAGACTCAAGTCTACCTGTTCAAGCACCATCACCCTGAGAAGCCTCAATGTTCAAATGGTCTGCTTACCCATCGGGGGGAGAAACTCACTGAGCTACTTTCCAGGATCCTCTGGGGTTCATTTTAAAGAACATGAAATCAGAAGTTTCCCATTTTCTGATGAACACCTTACCCAGTGTGTATATGTGTGAAAATTCTCTTACTACAGCCAAACAGGGCCACTTTCTCTACCAGTGTTTTCCCATGATCCCATGGGAGACCTGAAGGCTGGAAGTATTCTTGGATGACCCCACAGGACCAAGTGTGCAAAGACCATCTCATTATTCTGAACTACAGGGAAAAAGCAGTGGTTGGGGACCTGTTCTCGCCCCTCTTCTCAGTTTCCACCTCCTCTTCTGCTCATGGGCCTCAGTTTATCTAGCTGAGAGCTGTCTGCAGCTGGTTCATGGGGCTGGCTGGCCTTCAGGAGGCCTTCCCTAAGTCTCTGCAGCACTTTCTTACTCAGATGAGCAGAGCTGCCTAGAATCTTTTGGACTGACACAGTCAGAAGGCTGCAAAGGGGGGTGATTTCAGGAAAGACCTGCTGGGCATTGCTGATTCCCAATGAGAATGCAGCTACAGCCTGGGTGCTGTGCAGGGAGAAGACTTTTGGGCTCTAGCCTCAGCTGCAAGGTGAGCTGAAGGCCCTGCTTGTACCTGCCTCTCCTTTATGCTGCTGGGCCCTTGTCCCTTCTCCACATCAGTTGGCTTTATTTGATCTAGCAAGTTAGGTGGAGCAATTGTGTCTAGCACCTTGTCATTAAGCTTTTAATTTAGCTTTATCATTAAGTAGTGGGGTGTGTGTGTGTGTGTGTGTGTGTGTGTGTGTGTGTGTGCATGTTCATGTGCATGTGTGAGGGAAGCATGTGCACATGTGTTCTCATGTATATGGAGGACAACTTTGAGTGTCATTTCTTAGGTGTCACCCACCTTTTGGTGACAGGGCTGCTCACTGGTCTGGAACTCATCAATTAGACTAGAGTGGCTGACCAGGAAGTCCCAAGGATCCACCTGACTTCAGATCCCCAGCACAGGAACTACAAGCATGTGCCATGATGTCTGGCTTTTCCATGTGTATATTGTGCTTCTTCAGATGTGTCAACACATGCATTGGAACCATTCTTCGTGTGTGTGTGTGTGTGTGTGTGTGTGTGTGTGTGATGGTGTCTATGAGGGTAGCTGTGTTTTGGAGTGTGTGTCTATGTCTTGGGGAGGCTGAATGGATGTGTTCCTACAGGAGTGTGTTTTTATCTGTGAATAAATCTATATGATTTGTGTGGTGTTGTGTGTGGAGTTCCCATGAATAGTTAGTCATCTCCTATCAACCCCTAATTTTCAGGTCCTCCACCCATCCATGCCATTTGACGGCAAGGAATAATCTAAGGAAACATTATCTTGTACTGTGGCAGGACTTGAATTTCCACCTGCAAATTCAGGAGATGGAAGGGATGGCCTCTGACTTTCATAAAAGGACAAGTGACTGGCCCAGGAATATGACACAAGGCTTAGTTGAGTCACTGCTCTCGGTGTGCCTATGTCCTCAGCATCGAAAGGGCACAGTGACATCTCCATCAAAGTTTGGTCTCTAGAATGTGAAGAGATAAAATAGTGTGTGTGCTTGTCACATAGTAGGTGCTCTTGATTTTTAGTGTGTCCCTGTTTCCTGGAACCCTGAGAGGACTGTCAGACCCACTCATTGACCTGGTTTGGGTACTAGCAGGTAACACATGAGGACAAGCCTGGATATTTAACTGTTCACATTGGATTTACCCTTATTTGCCCCTCACAGTGAGTTGAGGCAGGTGCCACTGCCGTGATGTACTCGAGAAGCAGGGGCAGAGCAAGTGAGAATAAACCATCCCTGAGGGTAGGGCAGAGCACAGACTGGGGAGCAGTGCATTCTTGGTACATCAACTGCTTCTGCAGTGGGTTGTGTCTGGAGCATCCCACCCTCCCCCTTCCAGAGGTCTTCCTAGAACTGTCCAGTCTGATCAGAACGACGCCGTGCACTCGCCCCAGAAACAGCCAGACCATGAACTGAGCAGACTTGCAGAACCTCTGCACAGGGATCAGAGAAGTGACTCTTGTCAAGGGTGGCTGGTCACTTCCGAAGATGTCTCAGACCCTGCCTGAAGCAGTTCTCTTGTATTCAAACAGTCAATTGGGACTGTGTATCATTAGCTTCTTGGCCTACCTTATTTACAGGATGTCTTCTGGTCTCCTCAGAGCCACAGCATTGCATAGCAGTGCAGCTGGCCTCTTGGGGACAGCAGGAAGAATGTGGCTTATGTTATCAAAGGGTCCGGCTTTCCCAAGACATCTTGGGATACGGTACACTCAGCTTCACAGTTAACACAAGGAAAGTTTGTGGGAGGAGGATCCTATTCCTTATAGGATGGGGCCCCCCCTGGCCATGGGCTGCTCAGCAAGCTAAGCCTCAAGAATTCGCCTGCCCAGTGAACAGCCTGGCTTTGTCCCCAATTTACCCAGGGACCTGTCCTTGCCTTACCAGCACACATTCCAGGCTTGAGCCCGTCTCTTTATCCTGGCAGGATTTGACCAGGTTGTAATTTTTCCTTAATCATTCCTTTTCTATTGTTCTTTATAAAACAGGTATCAACTGTTCTTGGCTACAATGAAGCTAAAAAGAAGTAAGACACAAATGTTTTGAAAGTGAAAATGTTATATACATAGAAGGCATGTGATAATATAAATAAAATACATAACAACATCTATGACATAGCATGTAAGATTTATGGTGTGACTTGAAATAGTGAAAACACTTTTATATGTAGGCTGTATGTCACAGAAGAACTTGATTGGGCATATGCTATAGCTTATAGTATGCACAGTGACCCATAGATTTGTGTAATATCTTGCGACATATTTCCCAATGCACCAAAAAGTAGAACCAAAATCAGTCGACATTAGGTTATTTTGGCATTCAAAATGCAAGCCCTAGATCTGTGATTTTAACAACTGAAGATTGGAGAAAGAAAACTAAAAATACTAACGGGGCTGATATCTCCATCGACCGCCTATGCAGCCAGAAACTTCCAGATAGTCAGGGCAAGGGGAGAGGCGGGGGGGGGGGCCCTCTCAGAGGAGGTGGGGAAGCTTGGTTTGTCAGTGATGCCTCCTACTATTTATGAAGCCAGAAGAGGAGCTATAGGGCTTGCGGTGGGCCCTGCGTCTGCTGATTAGCTAGCGATTATATTGATGATGTAATAAAAATTCACTTTGTCTATTAAGTTTCAGCAGGACAATCAGAGAGAGATTAGATAAAAATCAGAGGAAATGAATAATAGAAAGGAGGAGAAACGTCATGCATCTCACCCACCATGGTCCCTATCTCTCTCCTTTTGCTACCTCGATGGTGTTGTAAGCACAGAAGGCTGGACCCCGGTAACCAGGCATAGCTAGGTTGGAAATTTCCCAAGCAGAGCTACTCTCAAGAGGCACTTGGTACTGCAGATACGACATTGGTTTAACTTTACGGACCATGTTTAGTACTTGATTAAGCCTTTGGCATGGCCGATAGCCCTGCTGGGAGACTAAGAGTGATAGGTCTGGATCCCTCTGCTGCCTTAGGACAGTAGATGGAGCTCCATGCGGGGAGTATAGTGCTGCTCAGGTTGGCACACACTGCTGAGAGACCCCACAGAATCTTTGTCTGGCTTGCTCTGTGATCTCTGATGGGTGATGCCTCTTCTGCTACAGCTTGGGCTCTAGAAGGTCTGTTAGGAGACACATCACAGTGATGGTTTCACATGAAAGTCGATTAGCTGCCAGGGGCATTTCTGCCCAGTTTGATTTGTCAGATCAGCAAGAGGCTGCACTTGGAAAGGACAGGAAAAGGAGGTCATTTTCATTTGGTGACTATTGCCTCAGAGCTTCCCGGTTTGGGACCTTTACAGATTGGGTTTTGGTTCTTGGGGTGGTAAGACACTGTTGAGTAGGCTGGATGAGCAGGTATTGGGAAGGTACTGTGAAATCATGATGGTGATAACTCGAATCTTCATGGAGAAAGTCTTGGGGTCAGGAAAATACCAGGGTCAAGATCTGTGAGAGGGGGCTCTCATCTACTCCTGTTGCTCTGTCTGAGATGATTCTCTTCCCAAGATGGGAGAGAGCCCTGGCTAGTTTCCTGCAGCCCATGCTGCCCGGGAGCCCCTGGCACCTCGCCGGGATGTACAGACCATACTTAGAGCAGTGCTAGGATTTCTTCAGCTACAAGACCAGTGTTACCAGGGAACTCTGTCCCCTGGCTTCATCCCCACTGCCTGGCTGCTGTCCAGTTATTCCTATGCCTAGGAAGACACAGAGGAAAGGTGGAAGGCATGGGAGGACTTCAGTTCCAGAACCCATGAGTGTATGACCAGGGTTGCTCATCCTCGGGAGCCTGTGCAGGCAATCTGATGTCCCAGTGGGTGACAGCATCGTTTAAATACTGCACTAGTATTTCTCAGCCCAAGTGGGCTGTAGCAGGACAGCTGAAGGACACTGTAGCCCAAAGCAGGTGAGGAGCAAGGACAGTCCTGGCAGGTTTTCTGTGTGTCATTGACTTCTGTGAAACACCCACACCCTACTCACCTGTCCTTGGCCCATTCACCCTGAGCCAGGCTGGTGACGGGTCCAGATTTATTCAAAATAAGAAATTTCTTTGTTCACCAGCCTGAGAATGAGACTTCATTGCAGTGGGGCAAAAAAAAAAAAAAAAAAAAAAAACAACACCCATAACCAAAGAAAATGAAATACTGACCCATCAGCTCTCCAGCTTTCTGTCTTCCTCTTGTCATCTGCCAGACTGGGGTTTTGCTGTCCCTCTCAAACTGGCACCAAGCCCCTAATTCCTTTACGTGAGATTTAATCTTTGGGAGGAGGGCTCCCACATTCCACATTCAGGCATTTGTGGGGTTGCCACCTATCACCGTCTCAGTTCTTCTGTGATGGTGGGGATGGGTCTCTCAACTTTTGAGGTCAGGACCTGACACTCAGGGAAACTGACTTGATTTGAATCTGTGTCTTTCTGAGGAAGGTTTGTGTATCCCCCATCAAACCCAGGGACTTCCCAGCAGGGAAACAGGTTACATCTTACCCACTGTTTGTGAGTTTTTTACTGAAGAAGCCGAAGCCTGTCTTTGCATCTCAGGAGGTGAGCAAGGGGAGGATCAGGGAAACCAGTGGTAGCTGGGACTTCATCATTGCCACGCCTCCTGCCCTTTCTGTGGGGGACACACTCCTCCTGGTTGCATAGCCTCTGCCTTGACCAGCCCTCCTAAATCATTGGCTCAGCGAGACAAGGTCAGAACATTTGAAGTTAATGTTTTGCAGGGAAACTTGAGAAACTTAACGGTGAAACAAATCAAGGCCATAGCAGAAGTGTGAGGACATCACACCCAAAGAAAACAGGAATCTGGCTCCGGCTGGGTGTGCTTGGCCCTTTCTGCTCAGATCAACACTTAGCAGCAAGGTGTGGGGCTGGCCAGCCTTTAAGATAAGAGGTCCCATCTGAGGTGGCCTGCTACCCCATCTGCCCAGCAGTTACCCCAAAACCTAAAGATACACAGAAACACCTTCTGTGCACCTGCTGCTTGCTCTCCATCTCTTTGGAGGAGCCACCGACTTTCACCCTTATTCCTCATTTCAGGGAATCTCTAAACTTTGTCCAACAGAATTCCAAGGCCTTACTCTAAAATAGATCTAATGCTCTGCTTATTGATATAGTCATGATGACAGTTCTAAGGTATTTGATGTTTTGATTTTTTTTTTAAGGATCAGAAAAGAAAGTAATTTCTGAACGTAAACCAGAGGCACATTTCCTACCTTGTGCCCCTCCAGCTCCAGTGAGCAGGACTTTCGTCACTGCACTGGGTCCTTGGCTGGAGAGAACCCTAATCCATTCACCCTCATCCATCCTAGGCCCAGGCCTGCCCATTCCAGCTAGGCACAGTGTGGACTCACTGGTTGAGTGTGCCTCTTTCGGGGTATTTGGAGATTCTTTTCAGAAGTCCAGAGTTGGGCCATATTAGGTCCTAAGTATGATGAGATTTGCATGCCTCTTTCGATGTTAAGGAACCTTCTCAACATGCAGAATTGAGAATAAAAACTGTACTAAAAAAAGGCAGTAATTACTTGGATTTGAAATGAAATAAAACTCCACACTGTTACAGAGACAAATACTTTCTGAATTCTCTGGTTCTCTGGAGTGTTCCTGTCCTGTTGGTCCTTGGGCCCAGGTTCCTGTCACCCACTTACACAGGGAGCTGCTAGTCCTTGCCCTCAAAGGTAGGAGGTGAGTAGGTGGTAAGTTCTCCCATAGAGTTTCTGGACTGAACGGAGCTTGGAGGGCTGCGGGGTAGCCACAGCTTGGGTGGCAGGGGCCAGCAGCATACACAAGAAGTTCTTTCTCTCACCGTCAGAGGGCAGGCGACAGCTGGAGGAGAGGAACCCTCCTCCTCCACAGTTTGGGGGTGCTTCCCCACTATCTGGGCAGGGTCTAAAGCCGAGGGTGGGTCAGGCTTTGATGTTCTCTGTGTTCTCACTGGAACTGTTCAGACCCAGGCCTTGTGGCTGAGGAAGACACCAGGACAGGGCCCTCCCCACAGATTCTCTACAGAAGCTGTTTGGGAGCCAGACCCTTGCTCTGAGACCCGGCTTGGGCTCCCCTATCTAAGAGCTAGGCAGGGAGCTGCAGCGACCTGCTGGGTGTAATGTCAAGTGTGTGTGTCCCTTAGAGGCCCAGTGTGAGCAGGGATGAAGAGAGGTTAGGATTTGGGGCCTATCTCCAGACTTCCTTATGGCAAAGAAGCACTTTTCTCAAGAGGCACTGCCTCCCTGCTCAGCCACAGAGTACACTGCCTTCTTCTTTCCAGTGTAAGACACGAACCCCCTGCTCCTTGCCTGCACCTCTCTCATTCATTGTTTCCCCACCAGAGGCCTAGCCTGGAAGGCAGGCTCCCCCCAGGCTGTCTTATGGACGTTGGGAAGAGAGAAAAGGAATGAACAACATAAACAACTTCAAAAGAAAGTCTTTCAGGTCTTTGACTTCCCCTGGGAGACACTTGGCCAGGCTCTCTTCCTCCTTTCTGAGTCTCCTCAGTCACTGGCTTTCTCTCCATTTCTTTCCCTCCACAGAACACTCTACCAGGCGCTACTCAGGGTGTTCAAGGACAACCGGGACATCCTGAGCTAGAGGAGAGGTCTGGGTATTCCCCAAAGGAATTCCACCATCACATATGCTTGGCTTTCTGTCTTCTTTTTACTCTTAGGTAGTAGGGAGCCTTGGTTTTGAGATGTAGCTTTCTGAAGGCTAGATAGAACATTCACACACCGATAGCAATACACACAGGCTGCACCTGAGCCTTGGGGCCCAAGAACTCAACCACAGTGACTGATGGGAGTGGGTGCCTTTCTTTCTGGACCATGCCAAACTGCACCCTGGCATCTCCAAGGCCTAGTAGCTCACCATGTCAATGCAGGAGGCGGGTGGGGTGGGGGCATCACTTCAGGCTCTCAGAGAGTGCTCAGGGAGAGAGACCTCTTCACACAGGGTTGGAGGGAAACAAGAATTCTCTCTGTGTCTCATCCTGTAAGACCAACCAAGCCAAGTATTGATTTGGCAGAAAGATATGGATATGTTGGATGGATAATGGTTAGGGGATCTGATTTCTTTCTTTTCCTGTACAGAGAGCACCTCTCCTCCACCTCACCCTGACTGAAAGCAGAGGCCAGATGAGGGCAAGTGTTCTTACAGGTCACTCAGGGATACCTTTGTTCTCCCCCACCTTCTCCTCTCCCCTGGCCCTAATCTCCTCCCAGGAGTTCACACAATCTCCAGAATAAGGTCTCCTCTCCAAACACATGACACTCCCAGTATCGTCACCTCTCTGTATATTCTTAGCACCAGTCAATAGGATTAATTTTACGTGGGCATAATTTCCTGCTATTGTTGTGGAATCCTCCCAGCCTCCACCCATCAGCAGCGACACGATACAGTTTCTGGTTATATTGGTCAACCAAGATATTGATATTATTAATAATAGATATCTATATGCTGACCTTTGTCCACACAACTAAATCACTTTGGGCTGGCTGTCACATTTCTTTAAAAGGTATTGATAAGCCCCTTACTGGAAGGATGTGTGCAAGTGTAGGTGTGTGCTTACCACTCACCCTCCAGCACCTGGGAGAATGTCCCTGGATCAGGTAAGCTGCCTTAGGGAGGATGCATGTGGTATGCACGAAAATGTCTGTGTGCATGGGCTTGGCTGTCGAGTGTGTGTGTGTGTGTGTGTGTGTGTGTGTGTGTGTGTGTGTGTGCACATGAGTGCACCCATGGGCAAGCATATAAAGGTGCAAGTGCAAGTGAGTCTGTCTTGAACGCTCGTCCTTTTAGAGCTGATCAAATAGTCAATTAGAGCATTGTAGGAAGGTAGTGGAATCAGAGAGTTCCTACAAATACACTGTGATGTAGTGTTTGATCTTTGGATGCCTCTTGTCTCCTAGGACTTGCGGGAGGAGGCTTGGTTTTATAAGGATATCATTAGGTTGATGCTTCATTCTCTCCATTTACCTGCCAGGTGAGAGATGGCATTGATTGCAAGCTGCCTGGCCAGAACTAGCCACCAGAAGGTACACTGTGGGCCACACTACAGACTGGACTCTGGCAGCATGCTCCTCCGAGCCTCCTTGTTTTTCATCTGTGTCCAAATTTCCACTAACAACAGACCTTGGTGCTTTTGTGCCGGGACCCACCTCCTGCCTGTTGGAGGGGAACATAGTGTTCCATTGTATGGCTACAGGCACGTGTCGGATGCTTGGATATGGATGTGCACACAGGTGTGTAGACCTTCTGCCACGTATCTGTGTGGCCATTGACATGCCTACCTGCATGGACATGGGTGTCAGGATCATGTCTCTGCCAACTCAGTCTATAGTAATCTCATCTCTTAGGACCTAGACCCTTTCCCTTGTTGGGGATGCCCCCTCAGGCATCCCCATGAAGGCAAGCTGGCTAGCTAAAGAGATCTTTTGGATCCTCAGACATAGTGTATGAATAAACCAGACATGGATTAATTAGGTGTGACTGCATCATTAAATTAGAATAATGAACAAACAGCCAAGTATGGCATTCAAATATGCCTAGAGTGACTCCAAGGGTTGCTATCCACTAAGTCACCTGGCAGTTTGTAGATTTGGGGGGTTCTGGAGAGACAAGTTCCTGTCACAGCTCGTGCAGTGGGTTCTTTGGGTGCCACCTCCTCCAGGCAAGGACTGTCCTTCAGTGGCACCCAATCTCCACTGAATCCAAAGAGTGACTTTCAATACAGCATCATGTAGGCACGCTTCAGCTGAGCACATTGCTCAGTGTGAAATACAGCCGTGGCACAGGTGCTCAAGAGTCGGGAGGGAGAAGTTAAGAGGTGTGGGCAGCCGATGGGAAATGTATCGATCCCATAATATTTATGTGGAGGTTCATTGTTGCTTGTGCACATGCATATACCACACACACACAAACACACACACACACACACACACACACACACACACACACACACACACCCTCTTCTGTGGTTTCCTCTACTTCCCACTTTCCATGTTTTCCCCATGCTAGACACAAGACTCAAAGGTAAAGCAAGCCTTAGTTGTGTAATTGCAGAAACAGCTTTTGAAAGACAGTCTCCAGCCCTTGGCAAAAACACTGCTCACTCTTCTTTTCCTAGGACAGAGCGGCTGTGCAGGAAGAACTGGATGTTTTTAACAAACAGGAGGTTGTCAACAGCTAGGAGTGGGGAGAATTCAAAACTTGCCGGCTTCCGTGGCCAGGGAAGAGATAGCCTAATGCATTGTGGAGGGTGGGGGTTGTTAGTGAGATCAGCTTCAGTGTTCAGAAATCCTTGATCTGTAGCTCTCTTAACAAAGGTGATAATCAATTAAAGCAGAGTGTATCACAATAAAGTCACATTGTGGTCAGTTTGCCGTCAGGAGTCACTCTTCCCGAGTCTCTATCAATTAAAGCCTTGTCGGAGGCCTGCTCATTATCAATTTTTTTCCCTCTGAGTTTGATCAATATTTTTGGCTGCTCTGTCCGCACACAAGGGCACCCACTTATTTATACTTGTAGGTGGCCTCATGGGACTTGCTGAGCTGAGGCCCCGGGAAATGCTCTTCGAGAGCTCCAATCTGCTCATGCTGGAGGGGAGATACAAGGAAGGATAAGGGATTGCAATTGGAACAAGTGGAAGCCGAGAAACTCTGTGGATGCATAAATCTTCAAACATTCCCTTCTACCCTTGGATGACTCAGAAATCAGGGCAAGTGCCCACGGGATTCCCACCTGGTATCTGTATGGGTTCTGGTGGGCAGGGGCTGTGGCTCTGTCTTTGTACCCTCCCAGGGGCCTTGAGCCCAGAAATGAATGAGTTTTCTGCAGCTGTGTTACTGTAGGAAATTTCCCAGTGCTTTGATGATGTCCTGCAATTTCCTTTCTGCCCTGACATCTTGTAACTGCACCCCTAGGTGGCAAGGTTGAACATTTACCTCTTCTTCAGACCCCACTTTGGGGGTTGGGTGGGTATCTTTAGTGGCAAGGAGAAGAAAAAGAGGGCGAGAAAGGGCTTTTCCTGCTCTGGTTCCAGAAGTGATTGGACTGGGATGGTGTGCTTTCAGTGATTCTTGGGGAGATTGTGTATTTAAAGGACCTAGAAAA
This sequence comes from Zapus hudsonius, assembly GCA_004024765.1. NCBI lineage: Eukaryota > Metazoa > Chordata > Mammalia > Rodentia > Dipodidae > Zapus > Zapus hudsonius. The sequence continues at coordinate 72,037 of PVHP010000822.1, read as the reverse complement.
GGAAGAAGTAGAGGAGAGTGAATGCACTTTTTTTTTGTTGTTGTTATAAAGAGCTCAAAAGCAGGACAACTGTGTGTCTGCCACACCCTGCTTGAATTTAGGGAAAACACAGTGATGTGCTCAGTGGGTCTGGCAAGTCGTGTGTGTGTGTGTGTGTGTGTGTGTGTGTGTGTGTGTGTGTGTGTAAACCCAACCAGTAGAAAGTAGGCTGGAATACCAGGGGGCAGGGAGCAGGCTAGGGAAACAGTGGGTGGGGAGACTCAGCCCTGCAGAGAGCTGGGCTCTGAGGCTGGCTGCTTAGATCCCAGACGGAAGGCCATTTCTAAAATGAGTCAATGGGTGAGCAAAGCAGGGCAGACTTCAAAGGGTGATGGGGGGGGGGGGATGCTGATGGGATTCTCTCCCAAACCTGGACTTCTGGGTGGAGAAATGAAGCAGAAAAAAAGAACACATCTTCACACTGCAACTGGGATCATTGAAAAAAATCCAAGCCATGAGTTAGCTGAAGTGGAAGATGCAGATAATAATGAGGACAGTGTTCTCCCTCAATTTTCTTCCCCATGCCTTGCACACATCACGCCCATTCCATCTTTCCTGTGCACACACGTGTGCACACCCACACAGACATCCACACAGCACCCAGAGAGGCTGCAGCATCTCCCCCAACTCTCTGTCACCCCTGACATGGAAGTTATTAACACCCTCTGGCTCATCTCTGAATGTCGCATGGGATTTCCCTTCCAAACTCAGGAGTCACTGCAGCCTCAGACATTGTCAAATAGCACACCCAGCCTCCAGCTAGCATTTCCACCCTGCGACATTGTTCACCTTATTTCCTGCCTGCAATGGTGGGCCTTCCTCTCTATCATATCCCCTTTTCCTCAGTAGTCTCCCCACTCCAAATCACTTTCAGCTGAGATCCACATGGAAGCTGACCATGTGAAAGGTGGGAGCTCTGTAACATTTTCTTTAAATCTGCCTCAGGCAAAATTTAGACCAGTTCATTTGTCAACCAATGGGCACTGTGATGTCCCTTTCCAACACCCCTCCCATCCTGGTATACCTGCTCTAATCATGAAGGTGACACTAAAATGTGTAACGTGATGGCCACGTCCACACCACTGGAGTACACTGAATGTCATTGGGGCCCATCTTTTTGAGAAAAACTCAGAGAAATTTACAATATGAATGTGTGTGAGGGTGTATCTATGATACCCACTTTTATAATTGTTTTCGAACTATGACTTCATTCAAAAAGAGCTTTTGTTTTCTTTTGTGTTTGAGAAAAGCTATAAATACCCAGCCAACTGGAACACGTGATAGGGTGGAATGAAAGAATACCAAAGGGCTTCTTTCACCCAACCCAGAATTTCTATTAAAGATAGAGATGGGGGTGGGTGTTCATATCTCTGTTGAATCTCAGTGAAATCAAGGCCAGATCTGCTTTTCATATGTGTGAGATGTGACTAGTCATACCTGTGCTAGGATGCACATCTGCTCATGTGCATAAATTAATTCTTCCTATGTGTGTTGATTCTGAGAAACTCTGTTTTAAGGATATATAAAATTAAAATTATGTATGACCAATAAATAAGCACTGGTCTTTTATAGAAATCTAATCATCATAATAATCATTTCTTTGCTTTTAAATAGGGCAAATCAACATCTGGGATTTTAAATAGACATCCATACCTGAAATTTGGAAGCTTTTTGGTGGCAAATGTTTGACATACGTTAATCTTGTAGTAAGCACTACCACACATTTTCTTTGAGGAAACTTTCTTTTTAAAGCGCTTTCTTTTAGGTGTGTAGCCAGTCATTTGACCAGTCTCTTTCCTTGGCCGAACTGACTTTATTTTTCAAAGTAATTTTTAAAAAAGTTCATCATAATTGAAGTGACACCCATGCTGTTACTCTCTTAGACTCATTCCAAGATGGAAATCATATCGTGCCTCACAGATTTAATTCACCTATTTACAGGGGAAGAACAAAAGTGAGCCATCTTGACTAAAATCAGGAGGTGGAAATTTCATGTTCTGTCAAATTGTTGTATCTAAAATGCAAACATAATAACAAAATCTTATGAAGATGGTTAGAAATCACCAAGACCGAATCATAATCCTCACCTCTCTTCTTTCTCCCAGTTACACCCCAGGTCAATGGCTTTCAGACATTTTCCTTTCTGGTACAGTTGAAATAGGAGGTTGTGTAACTTATGGTGAGCATATTTTAAGATAATACACTCTTTGGAGCTAAATTTACAAAAGGTTCTATTATTCTGTCCACACCCTCCTTCTACACACAGTGTAAATGTAAGAGAGGCAGTTGTCCCTGGGGATGTGTTGAGACCCCCTCCAGGAATCTACTAGAGTAGATTTTCTTTCATGCAGTGGGGAGAATCTCAAAGCAGAATAGTTACCCAGGTGCAGATCTGTTCTGACCAGATAACAAGAGGGCTCTGATAGGGACTTGACTATTTAGATTAAAATGCATCACAGGCTCTGGGAACAAGCACACGCCAGTAGTAAAGGCTGTTTAAACCCTTGGGGAAAGCCCTGTGTTTAGATTACATTAATTCATAAATATTATACTAAATACCACTTAAATTGGACTTAAATGACTTCAAAGATAATGCATTATAATATGGCTATCGAGAGAGCACTAGTCTTTATGTCTCTCAGTAACTCAGTCTTTGCTGCCTCCTATCCTACTAGACAGGACCAAAGTTATGAACGGATTGCAGGCTTATTCGTGTGTGATCCACTGTGTGTATGTGTGTGTGCAGGCATGGGTATGCATGTGTATCTATGTATCTTCAGTCACTGCCTCTATTTGTTCTCCTGGATATAAAAATAAGGAAAAAGAAGTAGATAAAAAATGAGAGAGAGAGACAGAGACAGAGACAGAGAGAGGGAGACTAGTAGGTGACTCGTTCCCTGTCGCAAGGAAGAAAAATTCTACAAAATGGGAAAAAATTGGTTCTCAGCTTGTTTCTGCTGCTACCCTAGGAATTTGCCTCTCCCTTCTTTGATCAATAGTACAGTGTCTTTCTCTTTGGATCCTGGAAAAACAATCTTTCCAAAGTGCTTCGAGTGGGGAAGAAGAGAAGATTCCAAGTTAGCCGGAGAGTTTGCATTGCACTGGGTTTTCTTCCACGGGTATTGTTTGAGTTTTGATGCTAGGTTTTGATCCCTGCCTTTCTCTCTCTGCCTACCACCCAGATCCCCCTCTATCCAATTGCTTGATATTCTCTAGGGGGCAAATTTACCTTTACAGTAATTACCCCAGTCCACAGCTGCTATTTGCTGCCTCCCAGCCCAACAGCCTTTCTTGGATATGGCTGGGTTTGCGCCACAACACCCACCTACTCCCTCCTCCACACACTCCCAATTTGACTGGAGTAATTGCCTTTTAAGGTGCACTCTACGCATGGCAGGTATTCCATTAACCCTTAGAACTCCTTCCTTCTTTAGTCACCTGAAATGGCAGGTGGCCAAGAAATGGATTCCCACCTGAAATTTCTTGCATTCAGTGTTCACTGATTTTAAGTGACAAATAATGTACATATGCCACCTACACTGGAGGCTGGGATCTGGCCATGTCTCTCAATTGTATCCCAATATAATAATTCATCACAAGTTAGAAATCCAAGAAGGGGAATCCAGGAACCAGAACTCTGCTCCTGAAGCCAGGCTTAACAAAGGCATGCCTAGGTTCATGTCAGTTTAGAGATGGGAAGATGAAGAAGTCAAAGGCAGCTCTCCTTCTTGAAGCCTCATCATGCTTTTTTTGACTTAACAGTAATTAATCACCAATAGCAATCAAGCATTTTTTTTAAGGTGGCCAGAGGCTTATTTGATCAAGGTTAGCCAATAAATCAGGCCGCATCATGGAAGGAAGAGTTCAAACTCTACCAGGAACGAATAAACCAGCCCTCAGAAACAAACACTCATTTATTCAGCTCTCTGGGAGTTTCCAGGCACTGTCAGGAATATAGTGGTCCAACCCTGATTCTGAAAATCAGAGAGATGGAGAATCAGGAAATTTCATGAGGAAAAAAATATATGCTCAAACTGTGAAAGGTGAGCTGCAATAAGGAGACACTCAGCATGGCATAGTCAATGGGCCTGCCTGTCCCGGACTTGAGACAGGTTGGGAGAAGAATTATTTGGGAAATGAAGTTTTGCTTGTTCTAGGAATAATAGCCGGGCATATATATTATACATATATACATACATGTGTATATATAGACCTCTTTGACTTCCTGGTGCAAATGATAGAATTTCTTCTGTACTTTAGAACAAGAGCCCAGATTACACTATAAACAAAGTGTTGGTGTCAAAGGCATTGTTGAGAAGAGAGCAAGGGTGATGGTAAAGTTTATCTTCAATTGAGATACAGAAGTGCTTCAATTCACATTTTGTAGGACGTCCAGTTCCCCACCACTGTCTTTGGCCTCCAGTTGGGTTCTGATTTTTTTTTAAACTTGGAAATCTTTAATCAGCACAAGAATGGCTTGTCAAGATGGGCAAAGACTCCCCCACCCACACTGCTAAGATTTTTATTAGTAGTATTTTTAAAACTGGGGACCTATTAGAATGACAAAGGTTTGATGCAAACCTTGATTAGCTTCTGGGGAGCTTGATTAGATAGAAAAAAAACACTACAAAGATACGGTTGCCTTGAGAGGGAGGGTGAAAGAAAGTGGGTTTTTTGAATATTATTACAAAGACTGCTTCTTCATTTCCCCTTCCATCTCTCTTCTGAACGTTTTCACCATATTGGATAAAGGTTGATTTTCACTCCATATCAGCCCCCACCCTCACCCCACCCCAACAAACCCAGTATATTTCCATTCTGCTGTTTTTTTTCTTGCTACTCAACATGCCATTAACTTTAAGATTTACTCCTCAGCAGGCAAGCTGGATGATGCCAAAGCCAATAAAAACTGCACTCTGGGACTCCAACTATGAAGAGTTTGGAGCTCTGTTTAGTATTCGCATGAAGGGAGGGCTGGGGAAGGAGGGTGGTTGTGGTAGTGAAAACCGCCGCTGCTTAGAGTCAGACAGCTCCACACTCTGCACCTAGTAGACTAGAGGCTCAGCTCTGTTCATAACCCGTTTGTGGCCAAGGATGAGGCTGCTCTGTTTGGGTGGGTGTACGTGTATGTTTTCACCAGCTTCAACACAGCGTCTTTGGTGGCTCTCCACACTACTGTTTATTAAAACCGAACGTCCACACACCCCCTACAACTTCCTTAGCCCTGTGCTCCTTCCCTGCCTGGCGATCAATCTCTCTCAGAAAGCATTTAACTTGCCCACACAGCTCCAGCACCGATTAATCCCTGGTGCACATCCTATACATTACTGGTAGGGAACGGAGCACTGGGCTAATTCCGTCACCCACCAGCCACCCACACACATTCTACAACTGAACACGTTTGAGGCTCTGCCTTAACGATAATAAAACAAGGAGAAAGCAGGCAAGCTGCAGACAATTCCACGACCACTTTCCTAAAAAGTTGTTAGGTTTTAATTCTTTGATTATTATATCTCCCTTTCCCCCAGGCATTAACAAGCGACGATTGCTTCAAGGGAGAAATAATGTACTCTCAAGCTCCCTGCATGGCGAGTTTGGGATAAATTAGGGCATACCTTTCAAAAATACATGTCTTGTATGCATATATTCTACCCCAAAGCCCAGTTTTATTGGGAAAGGAGACTTTCTAGTCTTCCTAGACCCCTCACTCCACCCAGGGGATGGCTGGTTCCTGGATAATTCTTGACTTAGGATTTTATCACTCCTTTCTTCCACCGTCCAAAATCACCCTCTTTCTCACCAGTCCCCACACTACTCACACCACAACCAGATTATCGAGGCACTCAGCTCGACAGGGAGAGTTTACTGTGCAAATTTGATAGCAAAATAAAATAAACATCTCTTTGAATTCATCATCTATCTCCCTTTTAGACGGCCGCTCCTCTGGCCCGGAGCAGGAGAGCAATTCCTGTAGTAATTTCAGTACCACGACGATGGACAGCACCCTCGGTCCCCGGCCAGCCCGGTGAGCGCCCCGCCGGTCCATTCAGTTTCTTAGGCTTGCCCGGTGCAGCCGTCCCCATCCCAATCTCTCAAGTCTCTGGATCCCCAAACCCCCACCTTCATTCGCCCCGCGACCAGCTCTTTCTTTTCATCTTCTGCTCCGGCTGCCCTCTCCACCGCACCGCTTCTCTCGCTTCCTCGCCCCAAGCCCCAGCCTCGCTCCCCACGCACCCCAGCCTGGTCTCGGCTACCCGAGCGCCTCCCTCCACGGCGCCCGCCCGCCAGCCCGCCCGCCCGCCCGCGGCTCGCTCTCCCCGACTCCCGCTCGCCAGTCTCGGGCTGGCCGCTCGGCCGGCCGGCCGCCCCGGCTCCCGGCAAAGTTGGGAGGGAAAGGTGCACTCACCTTTGTGCATGCCTGTGAACCTGTCCTTCAGAACCGTGAGCTCATAGATCTTGCCGAACTCCTCGAAGAGGGGCTTGAGGTCCTTCTCATCCAGGTTTCGGGGGATCTGCCCAATGAACAGCTTGATGGCATCGTGGTCCTTCATGGGAATGGTCGACGGGTTCCCCGGGCTGTGGCTTAATCCGTTCATGTGCCCAGCGCTTCCCGGGCTGCCTCCGAGCCCGTTGGTACTGAGGCTCGCGTTGTCAGCCTGTCCGTTTGCTAACGTGGCCATCTTTATATACATAGAGAAAAAATCTTTCCTTTTATTCTTTCTCACTCGCTGTCTCGATCCTCTCCTTCTTCACTCGCTCGTTCGCTCGCTCGCACACACACACACATACACACGCGCGCGCACACACACTCACACACACACTCACACACAAACACACACTCACTCACACACACACACACTCGGGTTCTCTCCCCCTCGGTTTCTCTACACCTCGCTCTGTTCTCGTTCTAAGCCTCTCTCTCTCCCCTCTTGCTCGTGCTCTCTCCCCTCCCTCCTCTCTCTCTCTCTCTCTCTCTCTCTCTCTCTCTCTCTCTCTCTCTCTCTCTCTCTCTCTCTC
>PVHP010000822.1:0-64881 GCA_004024765.1 Zapus hudsonius | reverse complement strand
GCCGGGGCGGCGCCGGCCCCGTGCGCCTCCCCCGTCGGCGGCCCCGCCGAGAGCCGGTGGTACGGTCCGAGACGGCCCCCGGCTATAAATAGCGCCAGGCGCATGGCTCTTCGGGAGGCGCTGAGATTACGGGCCCGGCGGCCGCGGGCAGCGGGTGCATGTTAGGAAGCGGGGCTCCCAGGCTTCTTCTCTTTGCCTTTTTGGGGGCTCTTTTTTTCCCCTGAGATTCCAGCAGGTGCAACTTTTTGTATTTTCAAAGCATTGTTTTTCATTTTCGTGTGAGTAGGTGGGGAGGCGCGTTATCCACCTAGCTGCGCTCTGTTAGGGCGACAGGCGGGCGGGGCGGCGGCGCAGGCGGCGGCGGAGGTGGAATGGGCGCTTTTCTCCCCCATCTGGCTCCATTTATTTATTTATTTAGACTAGAAAAAAGCCAGCCGGCTTGGAGGGAGTCCGCCCAGCGATGAGTGCGCATTGATCAGTGTCGAGAGGGGAAAAAAAGCTACATAAATATATATTGTGTGGATAAATCTATAGACAAGAGCTCTCTCTTGCGCGCGCTCCCCCGTTTCTGTCTCTTGTTTCTCTCCGTCTCTCTTGCATCCCCAACCTGCCAGGGCAGCCCGCAAATTTCCCCTTCCCTCTCGGCACCTACCGCCACCCGAACCCCCTGGGAGGATGGGGCTGAGAGAGGGAGCAGTCCGGCCGCGCCTGGGGTGCGGGGAGTAGAGGTTCGGCTAGGTCCTCCGCCCCAGCCCGCCGGCGAAGGCTGGAGGGGATGTTTAGGTCCGGGACGACTTCCCCGGTCTGGTGGAGCCAGCGGCTGGCGGGAGGAAGGTAGGAGAGCCCGGGCCCCAGCCCGCTCGCTAGCCTCGGAGGAAAGGCGCTGGGCGCGGTGGCCGGAGAGCCAGAGCGAAGGAACAGCGGCTTCCTTTTGGCCTTCGGTTGCTTTACTGGTGCAAATTAGAAAATTCTTTTCTTAATGTACTGTCAAAGAAATCAAGTCCCTGAATCGCCAAGGCGGCTGTAGCGGGACCGGCGCGCGCTGCCCCGGCGGGTTTCCTGCACCGCCGGGTCGGTCCAGAGGTGCGAAGCGGGGAGTCGCTCCAGCCGCGGGTCCCGCCGCCCCCAGTCGGCTCCGCGCAGGACTCCCGCGGGGTCCGCTGGGCTGGAACCTCCGCCGCGCGCGCGAGGGAGTAGCCGTCACTGGAGCCGTCCCGCCTCTGGGGGCGAATCCTGGTGGTGAACTTGGCCAGGGCAGCCCGTGTTCATTTTCTCGGCGTTTATCTGCGCCCCAGCTCTCTCCCACCATTGCTGTTTCAGGACAGCTTATTTTCTGTTTTGGAAGCCAAGCCAATTAAAAGAAATCCCCATTCGCTACCCCAAGCTGCCCTGGGCTGGGAGCTGGGATGGCATGCTGAAGTGCTTGGCCTAACCCTTCTGCGAGTCTCCCCTCTCCCCCCACCCCATTGCCGCCACTTTCCAGTTTTTCCCCTGCTTCTTTATTTTTACCTCTGAATTAATTACGTTACTAGATGTTGTGTTTTTAAAAAAAATTTATTTAAAGAAACAAAATCCCAGCAGCCTGAAAGCCCAGACCAAGCCCGTGTAGTGCTACCATTACACTGTACTCTCCAGAGCCAGAGGAGGCCTGAGGCCCAGGTCCAGGAGGTGTGCAGTTCCCCCCACACCGGGTTCTCAGCCTCTGGTCCTGACAGGCTCCAGATACTTCTCCCTAAGAATGGGGTCCAAACCCAAGAGCGAGTACAATTCTGAGAACTGTGGAACTTCATCCCTTCATTTTTAGATTCTCCTGCCTTTGCTTGATGGAGTCCTGTGTAGTAAGTATAGTTGATTCTGAACTCGGCCTCACAGGCTTACATTATCCAGTGCCAAACGCTAGTTTCAGAATGGCCCAAGTTGATGAAATTGAACAGAAACTCATATATAGAGATTGTCTGCTGAAGCTGTGTGCTTGGTGTATCTCAGATTTGCAGTGATAAGGGGGCATGTTTCTGGAGGGTTTGTGTGTGGTTGGAGATATAGGCTTATGTCTTGTTAGGACTGTGGATTTGTGTGGATGCAGCCTGGATGTGTGCAGATGCTGTTTGTAGCACACTCCTGTGTGTGCATCCCTCCTAGGTTGAGTGAGATCCCCCTACAACCACCCCACTACACATCAGCAGAAGCTCATCACTATCCCAGATCATCTTCCAATATCACCTTGCGGTGCTGGTCTTGGCTCTCAGGATCTCACCATTGAGTGGAATATTTTTTCTGACATAACAGAAGAGTTATGGAAAATAATTTCTACCTGAGGTTCCTCTCTCTCCCCCTGCCTCCACCCGTCAAAGAAAAGCCATGATGATATGAGGATGGAAATGAAGGAGCCAGCTGAGGGTAGCTGGAAAAGGTAGGGGGTGGTAGCTCAGGGTAGGGCCTCTAATGGTCACACTTTTCTTCCGCCACAGTCACCTTCAGGTTCCAGTAAATTGTTCACAAATGCTTAATCACTTGTGTTATTATTAATAACTGATGCATAAATCAAAGTGAATGAAGGAATGGGGCTGTTATTGAAAGGGGTCAGTGAGTATTTGGAGAGGCCCATGTTCTGGGTTGGGTCTCTTCATCTGTGGATCTAAGGCTGTGCAGAGCACCTTCCTTAGGTGAGCTTCTCACCCTTCTGTGTAGTTCACCTGATGATTGCTTGTTTGGGAGTTGGGTTTACCTCTTTGGTGGGGGAGAATAACCCCATATATATCAGCTCTCTGGCAGATGTACAGGGAACTGCCCCGGGAGACCCCAGCTTGCTGGGGCAGAAGCAGCCAGGAAACCAGACCCCTATCTGTGTAAACAGCGGCAGAAGCAGCTCCTGCCAAGGAATGGATCTCTTAAAGGTGCAGAGCTACAGCTCTTCTGCTCCAACCTCAGCCACAGCAGTGTTGGGATAGAATAACACAGACAGGTGTCTCAAGCAAATGAATAAAGAAGCAGGACCCCTGGGAAAATAGTATGGGCATGGTTAGATTGGATCTGGGGCACCTTTGCCCTTGATATTCTAGGAAGACTTGAGTTAATTTTTTTAACCTTAGATCATCAAAGAGAAATGCAATTAGGGAAAGAGAGGGGCAAAGTATTATTCACTGTGACATTTAAGCAGATTTAAAACTTTTTCTCCAAGTGCCACTTCATGGTCAAAATTATTTCATCCACTGAGAGAGAGGGAGGAGACTGGCAAATGGAAGCGAGAGCTGGGACCGATTGCTTCTCATTTTCTCTCTGGGTCTGGAGATAACATTTTGTTGCTGATTCATCTCTGGGGTGTCAGGAAGTCCTGTGTGCGTGAGGAGGGTCTTGCTGGGGCAAGTTAGGCCTTGCCTTTGCTTTTGGCCCCTGGCTCCTCATTTTCTCTGGCCCTTACTCTCTGTCCTCAAGGAGTGAAGAAACCTTTTTTGTACTCCACTTGCCTCCTGCTAGCCCCCGCCCCCTTACCCTCTTCTGTCTGGTACTCACTGAGCCACATTCCCCTGCTAGCCTCCATCACCCTCTTCTGTCTGGTACTCACTGAGCCACATTCCCCTGCTAGCCCCCCTCACCCTCATCCTATTCACAGTGAGGCACACAGTAGGTGCTCAGGATGGAGTTTACAAAAGCCCATGGGAAAATATGACTATATTCATTCATCTGGGCTCTCAGGGTAGGAATCTGCAGCTCCAGATTTTCAGTCTCTGGGAAAGAGTCCAGGGTCAAGTAGGAGAACCAGCAGTTCAGAACACTCACAGCAGCTCCACCTCCCACGTCCACACTGCTTAGCACAGAGCCATTACCACCCGGCCATTCTTGCATTTATTCTGCTCCTTTCCTCTCCCACTGGAAACAATGGGAAAAGAGGTCTGTGAAGAACTCACTGTCTAGTTAGACCTAAGTCACACCAGGTGAAAATCCCCATGGCAGTAACTGGCAACAGATGGTTAAATGTCTTCTAGACCTGAGGGTTTCCACATAGGAGGAAATGAGAGAAAATAGAAAGTAATGTAAGTCGAAGGTGGGGGGAGATGAAATACAAGATGGAGAGTGGCCTTGACAAAAGAGGGGATCTTGCAGATCAAGATACAGGGGTGCCCCACTGCAGAGAGCTGTCCAGTGGCTGAGTCCTTAAGCTTCCGTGGGGGACCACTGAAAATGGAGCTGGTCTCTACCAACCCAGAGGTCAGACTTCCAATACAATGTCTCTATGGAATGATTGCACTGCAAAGGGTGTTGTGTGCGTGTGTGGGGGGGCAGCCTGGAGGTCGGGAGTCTCCTTATCACACATGTTGTTTGTGCACAGACTGACTCATAGAGCCCAGTGACTGCCCAAGGCACGATGGATTCCTGTGGCGGAGGCAGAGAAGCTCCAGACAAATGTGGAGCTCATGGAGACCGTGTCACCCAGGGAAGGCTTTTTGGGGAGAGAACCGTGATCTGGTCTTGTAGGAGGGGTGACTCAGCCTGTGAAGAGAGGAGGAGATGGCCTTACAGGGTGAGACAGTGATTGGAGTGGGCAGTGGGCTGTGGATTCTCCCACAAAAAGAAGTTCTTAAGTAGATAGAGGGTGAGGAGGCAGGGAGGGACTGTGAGGGCAGCCTCTGGCTTTTCCCTAAGCCCAGGGCTTCTCTGTCCTTGAATCTTTTGGGAAGGCTTTCCATATACAGGTAATGGGGATGGGAACAGAAGAGAGAAATGAGACAATGGCTTTGTGCAAGTGTGATGATGACCTGGGTTCAGATTCCCAGAACCCACCTAGAGCTAGAAGCTGCAACATGCTTCTAAGATCACAGTGAGATGGGAGATAGAGACAGGAGAACCCCAAGAATCTTGTGGGCTACCTAGTCTGGCACATACAGTGGTGAACAACAAGAAACCTACCTCAAACAAGGTGGAAGGCCAGAGTTCATGTGGAGGTCTTCTGACTTCCGCATGTTTGTCATGGTATATGTCCACCTACACGCATGCGTGTTAACACACACACACACACACACACACACACACACACACACACTAAAAAGGATGAGAAAAACAATTCTAAGGCTTCTTGCTACCACTAAAGGACCTCCTTGTGTTATCCTGAGCCCACAGCAAATCTGACAGGGAAGCAAATATGGGGGGAAGAAGAGAATAGGAGGAAAGATGCTGTGTCTGAGAAACCTGGGGGCTCCCCAGAAACATGGAGCTGTATTCTGGGGCTCTATCAAATGCTAGGACTAACAGATGAGGGTCTTGAGAACTGTTCTCCTTGCTACCTGAGTCCCAGTGACACGCTTCCAGGTCTGGCAGGGGGATCCCCGGCCCTGGTTACTGGGCAAGCGATGCCTTTGAGTCTCTGTGCCCTAAGGGAACTCCTGTTTTTCTATGCCAATCCATGGCTTGGTTTCCCTTTTGTAGCGGACAGGCTGCAAATGGAAAGGCTGTGTGAGTTCCAGCTGGAAATATCCTGCCTGGTGTGGTTGGCAGAGTCAGATATGGTTAAAGGAACCGGGGTTATGGCTTTCCTGGGCCTCAGTTTTCCTCAGTACAATGGAGGTGGGGATTTCTTTTCTTCCAGCTTTTCTTCCTCCCCCACCTCCCATCCAAGAGTATGAGACTGACACATTTGGGAGAACGACTCATGGTTTTCATGTAAAAGTTATTATTAAGGAGAGAAAGCAGGGACTGCGGGTGTAAAGGACTACAGAAGGTTGCAGATAGATTCCATAAGCCCACTTGCACCGAGGGGTTAGGAACTGACTCCTTATCTTTCCCCAGAGAACCGATGTGCTTGAAAAGGAACAGTGCTCTCTCTGTTCAACAGAAGCAGGAGGCTCCAGTGGCATTTGGGTAAAGCCAGCAGACCCTGTGCTCTGAGCCACCTGCTAGCGTCAAGACCTGCCTGCCCAGCTTATTAGCTGTGTGACCTTGGGCGGGTTATTTAATCTCATTGTGGCTCAGTTTCTTCATTTGTGAAATCGGCAGGGAAACAGAACCTGGCTCTGGGAGTCGTCGTGAAGATTAAATGAGTAAGTGCAGGTAAAGTGCTCAGATCAATGTCTGGGCAGCCAATATCATTGGAGGAGCATCACTAACAGGCCACTAGGGGCTGTGTCTGGACCAGCCCCTCCCACATCCTCAAGGCCCCTCTGATTCTATGGGACCAGTAGCTTGTGATACTTGGGATGGATATGTGGGTGTACTTATCTGTTGTACTGTTGTTTCTCCTGGTGCTCCTTGGAGACTGAGACCTTCAGGGAGGGTAAGGCTGTGTCACTCCCTCCAAATTCATGGGGCCTGCCCTGCGTGCAGGCTGCTGGCACTCTGTCCCCTTCTTCTTACCTGAGAGGTGATGCCGCAGCAAGTCCTTTTAATTGTGATGTTTTACTAATTAGTTTTTAATTATGTTAATTTATTGTACATGAGCCCTGAGGTTTTCAGACACTGGGCTTACTTGGAAAACCAGAATGGTAGCTTGTATTTCTCGCACACAATGCTGAGGGCGCACGTCAGTTCAGTATGGCCAGGGTTTCTCTGATAAGGTCCTTGGATCACCAGCTCCTGCCTGGGCTCTCTCAGCCTGACTTTCCTTTTAGACCCAGAGTCCTGACATGCAGAGCAGGGGCCTTCACCTGGTATAGGCTGTTCAGGTGACATGAAGTGACATGAAGTGTGGTCTGTCAAGGTGAAACTGCAGAATATTGGGACCTCAGAATTGCCCACTATTTGAGCTCCTTGGAGCAGGTGTTATTAGAGCTTGCCCAAGCCGGCTGTGGCCTTGTGGCCTGACGAGAGGAGGCAGGGTCTGAGGATCGGGAAGGTGCATGTGTGGGCAGATAGGGGCTGAGGCTGTATGCAAAGGTTACAGTTGATCTGGGTTGGGTCATAGGGAGGATTGGGGTGAGGACTCTGACACATATTGATTAGCTTAGGTTAGATAGATAGCCATAGGAGAATGTTCTGGATGGCACAAAGTCAGACAAAGAAGGTGCCAGTTATTCAGGAAGGATGGACGCAGAGAGAAATCACCCTCTTCTTCCGACACATGTGTGCAGAAAAGGGGGGTCACCCCACAGGGCCCGTCCCCTTTAGGTCATTTCCTCTGTCACCATGTCACCACTCCATCCTTTCCACATATTCTTTTAGTAACTTGCACATCCTCCAAAGTGTCCATGCAAAGTTGAATATAGAAATTCCACTTCTTATTCAACAGACACATACATATAAATTTGATCCACATATTAAAGAAATACATTCTATCAATACAGCTGAATATTTATTGCTTAAAAATCTGTATATGAGGCTTGTATTTCAGTGCTGAAGACACATGTGCATGCAAATTGTGCTCAGGAAGATTTTGAACAATGAAAGTAGACAGCCTTCAACAACGTGCTGTCAGAGGTTCAGTTTCCCCATCTAAGATATGGAGGCACTATTGCTGCCTGTGACTTGTAAACATTAGGAGGAAAATAATTGTGAAGTACCTACCGCATAGTAGGGTCCGAACACATATTAGCTTTGATTGTAACTAAGCCTAGTCTCTTCATGCCAGACACGAGCCTGTTCAGAAAATCACACCGAGCAACTGTGGAAAGGCATGTGGACATTTTGTAAGAAAGGGCTGCAGGGCTTCTTTTTTAGTTAGGTGATGGGGATTATTGTGGGAGCCCAGCCTACTTCCTTCCACAATGCAGCAAGTGGAGGATGTCTTTAGTTGAAAGTGAGGGGGGATAGAGAAGAGAGAAACCAAGGTGAGCTCCATCTTGGAGGCTCCCATGCCGTGGCAGCTCAGAGATACATGGCTGCATACAGGTCAGAGAGATGCTCACCCCGGGTATACATCTAGTACCCTATTGTCAGGAGACCCCTCACCCCCATACATGCATACCCAGACACAGGGAGTCTCCTGCCCAGGCTGGCTTCCCTCCCTCCCTCCCTCTGGAGGGTGGGCGAGCTCTATGACTCATTCTCTGGCCCTGTGCCCTCTCACTGAGTCACAGTGTGGCTGATCCCTCCTCGAGCCAGGTGGCTGCTCTCCTGTGACCCCAAGCAGAGTCATTGGGCCAGGCTGAATCCAGACTGGGCCTGGGGAGGCCTAGGAAGCAGACTGATTCCCCACACACCATGGGGGATATTATATTTCCTCACTGGTTTTCATTGATGACCACATGGGGTACAGCTGCCTCCCTAGAAGATGCCAATGTGAAATGATGAGGGGTGTGGCTTTATCTCCGGAATTTTTCTTGAGGAGGCCTCTTGTCTTTTTACTTCTGGAATGAGGCTTTGCACTTGGAGGAGTTGAGAGTGTGGGGCCAGAGGCTAGCGGAGTGCCACCCACACATCCTATACAAAAGCAGGTCATCCCTTGGGTTTCACTCAGTTCTATGCCATTCCTGTCTCAGAAAGAGTCATCTTTCCTACAGATGACATGGTGAATCCCAAGTCACAGGGATAAAGCCTTATGTCTCCCCAGTCTGGTAGCAGAGAGCAAAGGAAAGGTCACCTTTCCTAAGTTCTTGACACCAGCCATGGTCACAGTACCACCATCCACTGTGCACAAGTCATAAAGTCGCTCTTGGTTTCTGACCTGTCATGGTTTTGAATCTGAAATGCTTCCAAGAGGCTCTAGTTTGAATACTGGGTCCCAAATATGTGGTGGTATTTTGAGAGGTATGACATCTTTAGGCAGTCTGGTCTGGCTGCTGGAAGTAGGGAGACCTGGTTCCAGACTTGGTCTCTGCTTGGTCCACAGTGGCGGTCTCACACTCTCCCCCAGTGTGCCCTTGCCACCACAATAGATTTGAATCTTTCTGAAACCATGAACCAAAATCAATCCTTTCTTCCCTAAGTTGATTCTTTCAGGCATTTTGTCACAGTGACAAGAAAAGTAACGAACACATAAACTTTCACCTATAAAGTAGGCATAGACTTCTTTTATCCCAGAAAGATATCTAAGGAAAAGATAAGGCTCAGAGAGTTAAACAACTATACCACTATAACCCTGCCCCTCCTCCACCTCCAGGCCCTTGTCCTGTCCCTTCCTGCTGAGTTGGCTCCCAGGAAGTGGGATCTTGGTCCTCTTGGTCTCCATGGCTGCTTCTGGTTCCAGTTCTGAGAAGGTCTTTGCTCTTGCTGACAGCTGCTGAGCCAGGTCCTCTTGGCTCACTGTCACACAACAAAGGGGATGCCACCTGGGCACAGAAGGGACTTGCTCTGGACTATTGGGTCATTGCTTCTTCTCCATGGACCTTAGTTCCTCATTTGGGTATAGAGGCCTTGGTCCTTGCTCTGACACCTTGTGGAGGGGGTGAAGGTCAGGAGAGGAAGAAGGCTTGCTTCCCAGCTTTGGTGCAGTAAACCAACTCCTCAGACCATCTGCCTTCTCCCTGCCTCTTCCCTGCTTCTAGCCTCTGAGCAGCCCCTAGAACACAGAGCACAGCCCGACCCACACATTCTTCCTCTTCCTCCCCATTATTTCTCCCAATCACACTTAATAGCCGCCTGGCATTTGGCTGCAGCCCGGTATATAATAACCTGCAATTATTGTCCACTTAAACTGTCCCCAGGGCCTTGTCTGTTGCGCTGCCCAGCCCGCACCGCTGGCCTGCTGATTTCCCTGTCAGCGTCACAGCCAATGGGAAGAAAGCCCCTGACAGAGTTAGACTGACAACCAGTTTGGCATGGCACCATCACCTGTCACGCTGCAGCTTCCTCTGAGATGGGGGCTTAGAGGTGATCCCCTCGAGCCAGCTGTGGTGTGGGAGCCTCATGCTTCTGGGCTGTTTGCAGCCTTTTTTTGTCTTCTGGCCCTGGATCCTGTATACATATTGCTCTCAAATCTGCTTCCATCCATGCCATTGTTTACACAGTTATAGGCTGTGTTCTTCCTCTCTGCACCCTTCAAAGGGAGGCAGTGGCATTTTCACACCAGCTTGCTTTGCAGGTTAGTCATTGTCTTTCTTAGGGTTAGTGATCTGCAATCACTTTTGATGGATTATCCAGTTTAGGTTATCCTCTGGGTGTACTTGTGAGGGATTCTTGAAGTTAAGGAAGAGCCCTTTCCTCCAACCGTGGGGGGCACCATGCCATGGGCTAGCATCCTGGGCAAGCTCAGCATTCATTGCTCCCTGCTTCCTCACTCTGCACTGAATGTGACCAGCTGCCTCAAGGTCCTGCCATCATGTCTCCCCGCCACAATGGATGGAGTGAAGCCTGGAACTAAGATAAACCCTTTATCCTTTAAAATCATTTCTTGTCAGGTATTTCGTCCCAGCAAAGAAACTAACAGTGTTATACTGCCAGGAAGTGATGGAAACTATTCAAAAGGTTGGCCAACTCTATGCTTACTTATCCCTCCCCTATGTAACCATCTCCCTTCATAACAAGTCCTCCAACTTGATGGCTTTGCTCCAGGCTCCCTCTCTTGTAAAGTTACCCCAACCACTGCAAGTGAACCTGTCCTCCCTCGCTTTGAATTCTTACAGCCTGGAGTCCTCACCAAGGACCACTGGTCCTGCATGGGTGAGCAAAAGTCCTGCCATTTGATATGTAAGCTATCTGCTAGCGTTTCTCCTTCCGAACTTGCCTGGTGTTCTCCTGAGCATGTGTCCTTGAGCCCCACCCTCATGGATGTCACCCCTCTGTGTAGCCAGATACTTGACCATGTCCATGAATGAAGACAATGATGACAAAGTTTTTCCAACTTGTGGGAAAGCATGTGGGTCCTGTGCCACCACTGAGGGGGTGCAGAGTGTGTGGGTGTCAGTGTTGTGCATTTAATAATTAAATGACCTGCACAACAGAGGGTGTTCTGATATTAACTGAGGCTCCCTGTCAGGAGTGCCAGATGTCTTGAGGCATGTTTGTATGTATTCACATGTATTTGTTAGTGTGTGCATGTGCGTACACCCATGGTCCATAACTCAGAGATGATGACAGCTGTAGGGTATGGGGATTGTGGGACTTTGTGACGAGTAGAAACAGCATCTCCTGACTTCCAGGCCAGACCTGTGACCACAACCAGGCCCTGGAGGGTGTCCCATGCCTGGAGGGTCTCTGGACTCCTATCATACTGGTAGTCCCCAGCCTGGGAAGAGCAGAGCAGATCTGCCTTTGGTGGGTCCATCCCCTGCCTAGCTCCTGGGAGGGAGGACATTCCCTTCTGGCTGTTCACCCTTTGTCAGGGACCTGCTCACCAGTGCTTGCCCTTTTCAAACCTTTGTCTTGAAAACATTTCTCAGCAAGAAACATTGTTGAGGAATAGTTTGGGAACAGCCTGAGGCCTTCTGGGAGGAGGGCTCAAATCTTACAGGTAAAGTTCAAGGCTTGCTTAAAGGTACAGTGCCAAGGCAATGTTGGGACCCAGACTTTCCTCTTCTGTGCCACGAAGGAGGTTTTGGGAGCCTTTTCTGACTTGAGGCAGGCCCCTTCCCCCAAGAGCTGACACTGTGCCTGCCCTCTGGCCTTAAGCCTGTCCTGATTTGCTCTCAGGCTACGAATAACCTGTATGTTGGGGTTGTGGCCTCTAGCCCTGAGCTGGAACTTCTTAAAAAGAGGCTGGGAAAGGATGCTCTGGTATGGACAGGTGCCGGAATGGTTAGACACTATGTACACAGTGATCTTGATTTCCTCCAGCTGCCATGATGTTCTCCTGCCCCGGTACACAGTCCTACCTACATCCAGGGACAGCAGGGCTTCAAACCTACAGCTTTAAGTGACTATTATGATTTAAATGTAAAATGTTCCTTAAAAGCTCATGTGAAGGATACTAACTAGGTCTCCAGCTGGAGACACTGTGTGGGAGGCTATGGAACCTTTGGGATGCACGGCTTGGAGGAAGTAGATTGCTGGGGTCCAATCCCACTTCCTGTCCAGTCTGCTTCCTGATCTGTTCAGATTGAACAAGCAGCCTCATTCCCTTTGCTAGCACAGCCTGCCCCTGCTCCCGTGACCACCTCTTCCCACCATGATTGGCAGAACCCTTAAACTTTGAGCAGAAACAAACCCTTCCTCCTTTAAGTTGCTTCTTGCCAGGCATTTTGTCACAGCAGTGAGTATTCAGTATAGAGACTCACCTCTTTTCTGGTCACACAGTCAGGTATGGGTCAACCCTCCAAAATTGGAATCTTCCTCCTTCTCTCTAACCTAGGCTGCCTGAGATGGGGATACTTCCTTCTCCAGGGTAGGAAGGGACTTTGGGTTTTCCTAGGGCCTTTCTTTTTTTTTTATTGTCCATAATGAGTTACATTATTTAATGGGCTGACTCCTAGGCTATCCATGGTCCCCTGCCATAGGGCCTTTCTTGGTGGGCTTTATGAAGGAGCACAGCTATGTTCTTCATCCTGGGCTCCCATAGCCTCCAGGCCCCAGCTGGCCATCAAGTTCACTTGTAGCCTCTGGGCCCCAGTCCCTGTAACACCCACCTAAAACCTCTGCTGGGAAGCCCTTCACCTTTACCCAGAGACCCCAGGCAGACACAGGAGGGAAAGAACCTGGAATCATATTTAAACCCATCTTTTTGCCCAAACTCATTCTCCTCTGGTGCCCTGAGTGAACTCCAGGTAGCTCACCATCATTTACACAGGTCAGTCCAGCCCATGGTTTTCAGCTTTCTGTGAATTCTGCCCCCATTTCCTTTCCTGCCTTATGCCCATGGTTCCTTCCAAGGTGGGGGATCCAGTTGGCTGATGTCACACTCACACCTGACTTTCCCCATCTTCTTATGTCAGGACAGCTTCTGTGGGTCTCTATCTCTTTCCTCCCCCTATGTAGGGGACACTGGAGGGTGGCCCCTACAGCTTATATCTGCTCTGTGTAACTTCAGCTGGGCACATGACATTGAAAACCAGTGCCATTGAATGCCCTGTGTGTGGTACGTCAGGACTGGAAGTCTTCAAACATACAGAAATTTCCCTCTAGAGTGGCTTTTCAATCCAGTTTTGATCATTTGCAGAGTAAACTCTTAGCTAAGAAGGAAGCTTGACAATTTAACACGATTCCTCTGTTAAGTGTTCTGGTTAGTTGTGATTAGCTTCCCCAGCACCCAGAGGAGAGGAGAGTATGAATCTAGCAGGCAGGTTTTATGTGAGGATGTGCCCACTACTTTTAGCACATAGAGGCATGCTTTTAAACACAGCACCCATCCTCCCGCATGTGTGCATGTGTGTGCGTGTGTGCACGGGTTGGTTATGGGTGTGTGTGTGTGTGTGTGTGTGTGTGTGTGTGTGTGTGTGTGTGTGTGTACATATCTTCTTTGGGGCTCATTGTATTTTCTTTGTGCTGCTAATGCTTTTGGCCTCTGGGGGTGCTCTATATACAGACCACGGAATTTGAGAAACAGGATTTTCAAGCTGAAAGAACTGTAGGCATCTTCTAATCTGCGTTTCTCATTTTATACTTTTGGCAATTCGCATCCGGAGAGGTGAAGTGATTTGCTCAGGGTCAGATATAGACTCCAGTGTGTGCTCTCTCTCTCTCTCTTTAATATTAATAGATGTCTCTTTCCTCACTGCTCAGCGTTTCTTTGTTTTTCTCTATCTGTATTCCTCTCTTCTGTTTTCCTTTCCCCATCAGTCTGTCTGTTTCCCTCGTGCGCTCAGCAGCTGTGCAGATCTGGGAGGTGGAGGCTCAGCATGTCGCCTGTCTTTGCTGTAAATCCAGAACCCAAGGGAGGATGCCTTAGTTCTCCAGGAAGAATAGGGAGGAAGGGGAAAGATCGGTTCCACTGTTATGTAACCTGTTTTCAGCCTGGTCCCTGGTCCCTGGTTCCTCCACCAGGAAGCTGATTTTGTCTTAGTAGGAGAAGGTTAGGGGTTGTCCCATGACATGCTTTTATTCTGAGTGCTTCCCTCCAAGTCAAGCCATTTAGACTAGTTCACACACCCTTTCAGGGAAGAACACGCTACTTGCTTCATATCCCAAAGTCACGGTGAAATGCTCTCCCTGCTCTAATCCTGGGATGCTGATGCTGAAATTTGGCTCTTGAATTGAAACAGACTGCAGAAATGACTCTGTTGACTAATCTCGTTTTCCATGGAGGCATGGAATCTCAGATCTGGGATGGACCTTCTACTCCCATATTCACCAGAGGAATCCATTGTCTGGAGTCCCTAAAGCTTTTCCTGTTTGCCTAGCTCCTCCAGCGATAAGAAGCTCATCTCTTCACAGAGCAGGATTCCTCCTTTGCATTTTCAGAGAGAAGCCCTTGTCTCATTCCTTTGCCTTGCCACAGGCCTGGAGACACGCAGTGGCCTCAGCAAGCTTCTGTACCTTCTTCCCTTGCGCTTGCAAATCTCTTAGATCTGGTTTGCCCTTCTCATGCCACCAAAGTTTTCTTTCTGAAGTCACTCGTGGCTTCCACACTGCAAATCTGGTAGCCACCCCAGTCCTTATTTGAAGGATATTAACCACTTTGGGTTGAATTTCCCAAGACGATTATTCTGCTACTCCATCTGATATTTCCCACTGTCCCCTGACCTGAATCTTTCCTTTGTACAGTTCTTAAGTGCGGGGGCTCCCCTGGTCCTGCCCTTGAACTTTTCTTCTTTTCAAACTTCACTCGCTTGCACAGAGCGGCAGTTCTTACATTAATGGCCTCAACTGAGCATGTCTCGCTTCCTCTTTCTTACTGAGCTCCAGCCCATCTTACAACCTCTATAACTCTCCATGGGAAGAGCCTCTGACTTGTCTCATAAGAGAAAGTGTCTCTTCCACTGAATTTGCCCCATCATCTAAACTGGGCAGTGATTTCTGACCACACATGCCTCTCCTTCATCCTGGACGTGGCTGTAGGGTTTCTACTTTGCCTTCTTCCCTCCAGCCCTCATTCAGCCTCACTGAGTTGCCAGTCTGCTAACTGGTCTCTTTGCCCTTGGCCCAGTGCTTTTCTGACCTACATCCATACACTTCATTCTGGGCACAGAGTGGACTTTCTAAAACACAATTCTGCCCTTGCCAGATTCCTCTTCAAAAGCTTTCAGTTACCTCCAAGATAAATCCTGCTCTCATGGGCTAGGTAAGAGTCTCAGGAGAACCAATCCCATCCTGTCTGCCTTCCTGTTCACACCTCCTGCATCATCTCATCTTCTCCTTGTTATTGTCCTGACTAAGGCTTGTATCACTCTCATCATTGTCCTCTCCAGTCGGTTTTCAGAATCCCACCAGGACTTTCAACCAAAGAAGCCCAGACTGGCCTTCTTGCTGTCTAACTGCTGCTCTCTGGTTACTTCTCAACTGATCACCAGAGCTGTGTGTGTGCACGCACATGCACAGGATGATGTTGCTTGCCTGGCTTCACATGCAGAAGATATACATAGCTCATTGTGTATTCTTGAAGGAGTCATAGCCATTTGCATAACTGCAGTCACTACTTGTTGACTTATTCCCTTTTCAGCCCCAGAAGACTGTATGTTCCTCAAGGGCAGGACTCTGCCCCCTTCTTGTTCTATGATCCTAAAGTCTGGCACTTGTGTGCCCAGCAAATACAGCCTGATGAGTGGCTGGAGATCCTCAAATGTTACATCGATTTGTCATGAAGGTTGTTCCCAGAATGACGGTGTGTTGATCAACATTTTGGCTTTAGGAAGATGGGCTAGGGATAGACAGGATGGAGCAGAGATGGGCGACCAGTGACTAGAGACTGTCAGCAGATCAGACTGAGGTGTCTTTTCCCTTTTGTTCCATATGCTTCCCATGGAGTCCAGGAGATGGAGGCAATTCGTGCATAATTGAAAACAAACAGAATCCAAGAATGGGCTTATAATACACTCAGCCCATAACTGTGAAAGGACCTTACCTTATTGTTGGGAGGTGTTCTTCCACTTTCTGCTTTCTAAATCTCTTGTTCATTCTGTGGTCTCACATTCTTCCTTTGCCCCGTTCCTCCAAAAGTTGAATCCAGAAGAGGATGTTCATTATCCCTTTGGAATATTGTCCCCAGCTACGCTTTTCACGGTGATACAACTCTCTGATGACTTGTCTGGAGGAGTCAACTCCCAGCAAGAACAAAATTACAGTTGGAAGAGTCCCAGAAGTGACTGGGTTTCTAAGATCAAGACTGGCTAAATTGGTAGCTTTCCCCAGCTCTAATTTCTGGGTTAGGAAGAAGGAGCACCCTCACATGGCTCTGTCTTCCCTGACCCATGCTCTGAACACAGCGACAAGTGGGGTGGGCTGTTTTTGCTCTTTGTTATACTGGGTTCTGCCCCATCTCTCTAAAGAAATCTTATAAATCATTGATGAGGATATTTCTATTTTTGTCTTAAATATTCCAGCCAAGAAAGCCTTATGAATACTTTCCAAATCTAGAGCTGGCATTGCTCGACGCTTCCTCATTGATGGCAGCCCATTTCATTGTTTTTTTTTTTTTTTTTTAATTCTTGGCTCTGCTGTTCGTGGCAGACATGCCATGTTTCAGCTTAGGGATAGTAGAGGCAGGCTGACCTTAATGTCCAGCTTCCTGTGGCCTCCTCTTCTTCCCTGCGATGGTCACCCACTGGTTTCCCCAACCTTGTCTTCGACTTTGAAACCTTGAAATGCTGAAATGATAGTGGGTGTGTGCATTTTCAGTAAGGTGGGTACCTGTCATCTCCCCTCCCTCTGTCCTCCCTTCTCCTTCCTCCATTCTGTATCTAGAGATTCAACACACTATCAGCCTTCATCTGAACATATGAAGTTCAAGTGGAAAAGAGGCCCTGTCATGTGGTACATGTTAAACCCCATTCATTCATAAGGACCGTGACCCACTTGTTCCCCAAGGCATCCTGGTTCCTTGCAAAGGGATCCAAGTGACACATGGCAAATTGAATTGAGGAATAGATGAATAAAAGATTAGATGTCTTCCACACCGGCTCTTCTCCATCCCCAACACCTCCCACCTTATCTGACACCTTAGGTGATTAATACAACTTTTCTGAGCCTTGAAATTATGCCCTACTGAGAAGGTAAGATTGTTCAAATACATTTTTTTTTTTTTGCGGAATCCCCCACTTGTCTATATTTTTCTTTTGCTTCTCAACATTCATATTACTCATTTATGTTGCTTCCTATTTGTTTACCTGGGTTAGCTCATCTGAGTAAGTCATGCATTTTAGAGTAGAGGCACTTGGGAGAAGTGACTTTGTCCATTTGCTTTGTGGTCAAACTGTAAGATTTCAAAGTCTATTCAGTTGGCATTTAATGAGTAGTTTCCAACCAGATCACTGAATGGCTAAGTCTTAAGCCTGACACTACTTTTATTTTTAACATTAGAGGCTAGGATCAAAGTTCAAAAAAAAACCCAACAAAAGAAAACAATTTTGAATGTTGTATGTCCAACTGTTTTAAAACCATGGCTTGCATAGCCCTGTCTGACAGCACAAAGTGTTATGGATTTATCTAGCTTATTTAATTGCATAGGTATGCAGTAGGAAAATGTTAGATAAATCAAAATTATCTAGGAGACTGGGCAAGTTTTATTTTGTCTTTGTAACAATTAGATGCTTCAGAGAATTCGTTCCTTGATATTTCTGATGACTGTTTCCATGGTGTTCTTTCTTTGTCGTGGTTTACATGACAAGGGGGGATGATACTCCAGACCTGAGGACTGTCCATGAGTTCAGTACAGCCTGGATTGAAGTTCACCATGATCAGTGATGAGCTGTTTTTTGTGGAGGCCACATTCCCTGCCCTCAGAGCCGACAGTGCCAGGGGAGACAGGTGTTTACCTATAGTTGAATCACAGGTGATAACACTGGGTACATTCACCCCCAGATGCAGTTGCTTCTCCTTAGGAGACTGGCAAGGCCTCCTGCAAGAAGTCAGTATTTGGAGCAGATGTTGAAGGAGATGGTGGATTTGACAAACCAGTACTGGACCGACTAGCTTAGAAGTGCTCTGCACATGCTGTCAGCACACCAAGAGAAGATGGTGGTTTTCTGGATAGAGGAAAGAGTGGGACCTGATGCAGTAGGGAGGGGATGGTGGGGAGAGCCAAGCTCATTTGGGTTGTGATGAGTCATATTCTGGGCTTTCTGCTCAAGCCCGAGGTATCTGAGCCAGGCTCTGGGGACAGATCTGGTTGGCTCGTTGGTGGTTGAGCATGAAAGTCCTTGAACTGAGCTTGGGATTTTAGCTTCAAACAGAAGGCAACGGGAATCCCTAAATGTGTTGAAGTCAGAGACATGACACACTCTGACGTTGGTGAGAGAGCTGTGTCATACCGTGGGGGCTGAGAGCAGAGCAAGCTTTTCACTCTGTTGCAGAGTCACAGACTTCAAGAATGGGTGACAGAGGGGCTTTGTGAAGACAGAATGTGCAACTCTGGAGCTCCCTTTATGTTGGCTTACCCTGGGAGCCTCTGCCTCTCCTTGCGTTTTCCTCTCACCCTCGGTTCCACAGCATCAGCCCCCTCAGGCATCTGTCACCTGCACTTACCCCAGGGAGACACTCACTCAAAGGCAAGATTGACTTTAGGCAGGAGTGTGCGGATGAATTTATTAAGATCCTTATTTATTTATAAGTTGTTATTTAATGTCTTCCTTGGATGTCCAAAAGGATTTGAGGCACGCAGTGTGAATGCTTGTAAATGTGTTTTCCCACCCAGTGGGCCTGCAGCTTCAGAGTTAAGAGGAAGGCTTTGGAATAGGCAACCTGGATTTGAACATGACCCCTCATCCTACAGGCTGCATGACACCAGCAAGTTATTTGTCTGCTCTGAAACACTTTTGTGGTATGGATTAATTTAGATTAATTCTATTTACGTATGTACTTGTAACGGGGTCTTATGTATCCCAGGCTGGTGTTGAACTCTCTGTGTAACTGAGGATGACTTTGAAATTCTGCTTCTCCCGCTTCCACCAGTGCTGGGATTGCTCATGTCTACCAGCATGCCCCTGTGTGTGGTTTTGGGATTGAACCCAGGGCTTTGTGCCTGCTAGTCAGACACTCTTCCAACTGAGTCACATCCCCATTTCCTGTTGTATGGATTGAATGAGATCCATTCAACATGCCGAGGGCAGCATTGAGTGCGCACAGTCCCCAAGGGACAGTCAGCATCTTAGAGACTCTTCCACTCTCCACTCGCTGCCCCCAGTGCTTCCTAGGGTACCAGTGGTTGGGACAGGAGGCTTTCTTCACGTAGGAATCTTACCTGTCCTAGCGCCTGCCACCTACCTCATAAGTGTGATCAAACCACCCAAGGGTTCCCCCAAGGCATGGCCTCTGCCTGCTTCCTGATCCTATTCACATCAAATTCTGACTTTTATAAACGGCACAGTGGAGTTCCAACAGGTGATATAAACACCCACGTTTCCCTTTGGGACAAAGTCATTAGCTTCAATGTGAAAAGATTCCGAAGGCAGAATACAGAATTCAGAGGAAGGGAGGAGAGGCAGAGTGCCCTACCTGAAAGATCTAGAACAATGAGGCAGGTGATGCTCAGGACCTGATGCCATGCATGGGAGCAGTGGCCTCTGCAGAGGCACAGGGTGTTAGGAGGTAGGAACCGACTGACTGGACTCCCTGAGCTGGCAAAGCCAGAAGTTCTCTTGTGCTGAAGACTCCTCTCTCTAAATTAAAAGAAAATGAAAGACTGAAACCGAACATATCTGAATGTGTGAGTATTGGGGAGTCACCATGGGGGAGTGTTCTAGTTGAAGGAAACTGAAAAGATGCAGGTCCACCTGTCAGGGTCTCGTGGCTTTAGCTTGTCACTAAAAATCAATCATAAATAAGGTGGGATTAAGCATGAGTCCCCCCCGGGGGGGGGGCTATATTTGTTGTATCTCAGAGCCTAGAACTGGAGGGCCAGGTGGGGTCCACCTTGCTCAAGGACATACTTTTGAAATTCAGTCAATAATGTCTTGAGGAAAATGGAAGATGCATCTTGATTCTGTTCTTTCTTGCTTCACTGGATTCTTTATATTTTTTTAATGCATGTGTGTGTGCATGTGTGCACATGCATGCAGAAGCCAGAGAACCACCGCAGGTGTCATTGCTCTTTAATGCTGTCCCCCTCATTTTTGAGACAGGGTCTTTCTTTGGCCCAGAGCTCACCAATGAGGTAGACTGTCTGCCTATCAAGCTCCAGGGATCTCCCTGCCTCACCTGTCTAGTGCTGGGATTACAAGCACACTGCCATGCCCGGGCATTCTGCTGTGGGCACTGGGGATCAATCTCAGGTGCTTATGTTTGCAAGGCAAGCGTTTTACCAGTTGACCTATCTTCCCGTCTTAACTAGAACACTTAAAATCAGAATATATGCTTTGGAAACTTGGCTATTTTTTGAGGGGGAGGTTGATTGATTAATTAATTGGGTACCCTGGCCTGCCGATAGACATAATTCAAACTAGCTGGTAACATTTAAAAAGTGAGAGACTTCAGAAGGACTGAAGATTGGGCCAGGGATCCTGGGCTGAGCAGAGGGCATGTCCACGTGTGATTTCCTGCCTGGGCTCTACACACTTCATTCTGCAGACCCGAGGAAGTCAACTACACCATGCACCTCTGTGGGCCGTGTGGCACACCCTTCAATCCCCACCTTTGCCAGTCACAGCCAGTGTTGATGGTTTGATCCAGGTGTCCCTCACAAACGAATGTGTTCTGAATGCTTGATCCCAAGCTGATGGCAATTTTGGGACCTTGTTGGAGGTGTGGTGTTGAGGGCGGGCTTATGGGTGGGATAGCCAACTTCCCCTTGCCAGTGTTTGGCACACTCTCTGGTTGTTGTCCACCTGATGTTGGTCAGGAGGTCATGCCCACCCCTCTGCTTATGCTTTTGTTTTCCTTGCTTTGATGGAGTCTCCCCACAAGTCTGTAAAACAAAATAAACCCATTCCTCCATCAACTGATTTTGGTTGTGTTCTTTCTGCACAGCAATGAGAAGGTTGACTACAACAGTGTTTGGAAACCAAAGACGTCATCTCCCACTAGTTTTGAGGTTTCCATGATATTTCCAAGTACACGTGTGATCCAGCAGCCAATGAATTTGGGCAGGAGAGAGGGCCAGGCTGTATCCTTGGATGCTATCAGGGAAGCATTCAACACTAAGCAGGGAAAACATTAACTTTCAAAGGTGGTTAGGTGGTGAAGTTGGTGGTATTTGGGGGTCCTAGACTAAAGCTTAAAGAAAGATATGGATGGTTCATATTTGGAGGTTGGAGAGATTGCTCAGTGGGTAAAGTGCATGCTGGAACCCACACAGATGCCAGTAGGCATGGCGGCCACCTGTACTCTCTGTGTTCGGGAGGTAGAAACAGAGACAAGGTGGTGTCTAGTCAAATTTGTGAGCTTTGGGTTCAAGTGAGGGCAATTAAGGAAGACCCTTTCATGTCAGTCTCTGGCCTCCACATGCACAAACACATGTACACATGCATCTGCATGTGTGTGCTCACACAGATGCAAACATATATACCCACCAACACATACATACACAAAAAAGGAATGGCCCACATTTGAAACCCTGCTTGACTCTTCAGATACAAATTCCTTAGAAATTTTGCCCCTATTGGGAAAAAATTGTTTAAAAAATTTTTTTTTCCCTGCAAAAGTCACCAGGAACTTGGGGGAAATGGAAATAAATGTAATAAATATACATTATGCTTTTTAAACATATGCTTTTCAATAATATTGTTACTAAAACATTTATGAATGTAAACACTTATTAATTATAAATCATTGATAATGTATGCATGGGGATATGAAAGGCTAGAACCAAGTCTTATGCTTTCAGAGAAAATGAAGAAATCTTTATTTAAAGAGCCCTATCTGTTCAGCACATTCTTCTATTTCAGATATCCAGGGAATGAGACCAGGAGACCTCCTAAGGCCCATGCTCCGAGGCACCATGGGAATGCATCTCCTGCTTTTCATCTGGTCAAATTGTTAAGCAATTCTGCCGAGCTCTGTCTGTTTATCGGTTATGCTGGCTCTAGCTGAGCTCTAACTAGCATCGTACTAAGAATTGCATTTTTCTCTCTCCTGACTTAGATTTAAATCTTGTAATCACTACTGGGAAGTGAGCTGTATCATCTTGAGAAATCAGACCACAGAGACGGGCCTGCAGCTGGCAGACTGGGTCATCCGAAATCGCTTAACCCTTCATATCAAAGGATGGCTGCCAGCAGCAGACTCCTTCTCTAGAATTCACCAAGGCAAATTTTTTTCCCAAGGAGAATCTGGGAGTTAAAATGAAACAGAGTATGTACACAAAAACCTTGCCTTGTAAATTGACTTGGTGTCTGTCCACATGACTGATTTTATGGCTATCTCCATGTCACTCTTTCCCTGTGGGCATGTGTTCATGTTGGGTGTAGTACAGATGCACGCATGCTCTGGTGTGACAGCATGCAATGTCCCTTCATGTACATGTGCAGATGTGAGGTGAGGGAGCATGTGTGAACGTCTTATGTGCCTAGGGAGAATTCTTTCCCGGGTCATCAATTAAGCTTGAGGCTAATCAGGGTGGCACAGTCAATTCTTTGAAAACAAAAAGGCTGAAATGATTTCTGTCACCATATTTTCATGTGGGTATGAATGACCTCCTAATCATTCACCTAGATGGACCATGTGCTTTTTTTTTTTTTACTCAGTGGCATATTACCAAATGGAACTCAGAGACCTGACAAATAATTATACCTTGAAGCTGTCTTCCTGGGAACCCTCACCTATCACAGTGTCATTATGTATGAGCTGGGCACTGCCCGCCACATGAATGAAGCTATACTAGACTTAACAGCCCGTATTCCACCTGAGAGTCCTCAGCCACATGTGTGAGACCAGAGGGAGCCCAGCAAAAGTGGCCCTGTTGACCCACCTTGCCTAGGTTTTCAACACACAGTTATGGTTAGTCCTAAGTGAATGGTGCTTCAGGGCACACACAGACAGAACTAATGGAAGGATACTATTGGTAAGAGGGCAAAAAGTCTCTCCACTGCAGGAGAGGGTATAGGTGAGAACTTGTAGTCATGAATTGTAGAAAGACATATATATCCATGTTAAAATATTTCTAATAATTCTGGTCTCGTGTTTTGAGTTAAAAAGCATAAAATGGTTCATATTTGAAGACCCATCATTAATTTATACACAAAATAGTCCATTGGTAAGACAGGTATAGCTCAGGACCATAGTGCCTGTGTGCTCCAGTAATAATTTTTTTCTGAGCACTTGGGAAGAAGTTTGTCTTAGACAAACATTTTTCTGTTGATGATAACACAATGCCACAGTCTGTATAACTCGTGAAGAAAAATGGTTGATTTTGACTCATGGTTCTAGTCCAAGATTGGGGGTTAGCATCAGGGGCTGCTGACAGAGTCCCAAGATGACACAAGGTGTGCCATGGCAAGACACAAGGAGCTTGATTGTGTTTGATTGTGTGTGTGCACATGAATGCATGTGTTGAGGGTGTGGGTCTGATCTCTTTCAGTCATAGCATGTTGCTATGGAGGCTTTACCCTGATGGGGAATCACCTCCTGACGTTTCTACCTCTAGACATCATGGTTGGATCAAGTCCTCACCCTGTTAAGATGTCTCAATGAGCATTAAACTCCATCATGCGTTGCAAAGGACACAAACCCTAGCACCAGACCAAGAGAAGCAAGCCCAGGGAGGAAGCTGCTTGGGAATCTGCTAAAGCAGCTGTGGCTTGGTTTCTGGAGCTGATGGGATGCCTTGATTCAGTGGGCCTCTGTTCTGCATCCATTCCCTTGGCGCTCACCCCAGGCATCTTGACTCCTTAAAGAACTGTGTCTAACAACGAGACTTTAGGAGAAGTCAGTTTCTCTGGCCTGCCTGAGGTCTGCCTGGTAGGAGTTGGTCAACTCCTTGATAACTGACTCTAGGGACCATTGGTCCTCCCCAGAGACATTGCAGGTACTTCCAGGGAGTAGACTTTTGCCCTGCAGACCACCACGTGATACAAGAATTTAATGATCAGCTCAATGTATATTGTTCTCCTTACTATGCAGAACAGAATATTCTCTCTCTCTCTCTCTCTCTCTCTCTCTCTCTCTCTCTCTCTCTCTCTCTTTCTCTGGACAGTAAGAATATTGATTTAGATGTGACAGCACATAGTCACTTAAACTCCATCTTAGTCCCAAGAAATTCCCAGTTTGTGGGATTGAGGAAGTTTGCAGTGAAATTAATCTGCCAATCCACCTGCACTTTGAGTGAACAGGATATTTTACTCCTCAATCCTCTCTTTCTTTTCAACACCTTCGTTACCAGCGCACATCAAAGCAGGACGAAGCAGACTTCAGGCAAAGGGCAGATGCCTTAGGCTGTTAGAGGCCTGGTGGATGTGAGGCTCCCAGGTACTTAGGACTTCCCTACTGTCTAGTATCCAGATCTGGGCCTGCTCAGTCCTCTTCAAAATAACAAACCTCACACAGTGCTTAAAGCATATGCTACGTCAATATGACCTATCATGGGGGCAGATCATAGGGCAGTCACATAGGTGTGCTGGATATTGTCCTTCTCAGTGTGACAGGAGACCTGAAAGCAACAACTGAATGGGGGAAGGGTTTATTTTGGCTCCCTGTTTTAGAGGGGATGAGGATGCAGCACACCATGGCAGGGAGGCTCGTTAGCATTGATGGTACTGGGAGTGTGAGGTGGCTTGCTTGGGTCTGCCTGACTGTTTAAGAAGCACAGTAACTTGGAGGGGATTGGGGCTGGCTTTCATCCATAAGCCCCACCCCTACAGCCCTGGGACTCTGCCAGCTCAATCTCATGTCCTGAAGTTTCCACAATGTCCCCAAACAGCACCACCGGCTTGGGACCAAGTGTCCAAACATACGAGCTTGTGTGGGACAATTTCCTATTCAGACTAGAACAGTAGGAGATGATATCAGCATAAAGAGACTGCACTGGAAGGCCGAGAGCGATGGCTCAGTGGGTAAGGTGCTTGACACCCAGCATGAGGACATGAGCTGGGATCCCCAGTGACCTCATAAAGTGTCAGCGTCATGACGGTGCATGTCTGTAATCCTGTAATCTCAGCGCTGGAGTAGGAAACGGAATCTCTGGGGCTCCTTGGATAACTAGCCTAGCTGAATCATGAGCTCTGGGCTTCACAAGAGATCTTGTCTCAAAGAATAAGTTTGAGAGTAACTGAGGAAGACCTCTGGACTCCAAACTCACCTGCACACACCTGCATGCATACCCCCCCCTACATTCAGACATATATACATACATGTATACACACCACATACACATACACATGCAAAACAGAAGCAGTTTTTTATTAACTAGTAGGTATTACAGGTCATGTATGAAGCCTCTACCCACAGACATGTCTGTCATAATTTCCACTTTCCAAATGAGGCAAGTGAAATCATTAACCAGAAGTTCAAGTGCCGCATTCAGAGTTGTTGGAAGTGTCAGAACGAAACCTTTATACCAGGCCTATCTTGTATTAAACCACTGCTTTTATTTTTACTTAAACTACAAAATATTTTAGCCAGATAGAGCTCAGAGGACATGTATACATCCATGTGCTCATAATCTTGTTTCATATTTCAATATTTTGCTATGTTCACATTATATGTTTTTTCATGTGTGTGTGTGTGTGTGTGTGTGTGTGTGTGTGTGTGTGTACATGTGTGCATGTAGAGGCCAGAGGGAACCCTGGGGGTCATCTTCAGGAATGTCATCCACTTGCTTTGAGACAGGGTCTAGCACTAGACTGGAGATCACCAAGTAGGCTAGAATGGCTGACCAGCAAGCTCCAGGGATCTTGTCTCTGCCTCCCAGGACTGGCATTGCTAGTGTATGCTACCATATCTGACAGGCATCTTTATGCGGGTGCTGAGATCCAAACGCAGGTAGGCCTGAATGCTGAGCACTTACCCCACCTAGCCTTCTCACCAGCTCCTCGGATACTTTTAAATGGAGATATTTGTCTTTAAAAAAACTTATGTGTAGAAATTCATTGTGGAATCTGGATATTCCATGGATTGCAACTCTCTTCATTTTATTTATATCTGTGTCTAGTAGGTAGAAAAATTTTATTTAAATTTAATCAAATGTTTGTGGTTGAGCTGTTTAGTCTTTGAGAATTGTTTTGTTAGTGATTTGTGTGCTCTAGTTTCTGTTTTGATTCATTATTGCACTTAGTCATTTTAATCTTCCCTTCATTTATTCAATAAATATTTATTGCCTGCATGGAAATTGTTCAAAAAGTTAAATTGAAAAATATAAACTGTATATACTTGCACAACATATTTTGAAATATCTATATACATGCATATGCATACACATTTCTGTATATATACATGTACATATGCACACACATGTATATGCACATATATACACGTTTATGTATGTACACATGCATGTATGTGCACACATATATGTATATACAAGTACACACATGCATGTAGATATGCACACGGATATGCACGTACACACACGTGTGCACACACATATGTGTATGTATGTACACATGTATACTCACATTGTAGAATGTGTAAATGAAACTCGTGATTAAACACATCATCTCTCATTCTTATCACTTTTCCTTGGTGGGAATACTTCGGGTCAGCACTTTTCAAGTGCACAATGCTGTTAACTCCACTCACCATGCTCTGTAACTGATCTCTTCTCGCTTTCATCCCTCCTAAGCCAAATGCAGAGTCCTTTGACCAACATCTCTCTGATCCTCTTGTCACTGCCTCCCATCCCCCGCCCCTGGCAACTAACTGTGTGCTCTCTGCTGATATGAGTAAGACTTGATTCAATTTCATATTCATGTGAGATCAAGTGATACTCTGTGTCTGACATTCTTCATTTCGATGAATGGAATGTCTTCCAGGTTCATCTGTGTTGTTGATGATACTATTTCTTTTTTGATGACTGAATCATATCCCACTGGGTACATCACATTTTTTATTGACGGACATTTGGGTTGATTCAAGATTTCACCTATTATAGTTCTGCAATGAACACGGAAGGGCAGATGTCTCTTAGACTTACTGAATCCATTTCTGTGATATATACCTAAAGAAGAATTGCTGGATCATATGGTGACTCCAGTTTTAATTTTTTGAGGAGCCTTTATAGTGTTTTCCATAATGGCTATGCTAACATGCGTCTTGCTTTTGAATTACTTTTCTGTTTAATTTCTAGAGAGCTTCCTGGAGTGTAGGTTTCACATCTACCTGGAATGTAATGTCTGTGAATGGAATGAAGAGGTCCACCTTCATTTCTCCTCATGGGAGATGCGGTATCCTGTCACACTTCACTGGCTGGTTCCATCTCCCCCTCATGAAAGATGTCCGCTCCTTTGCTTAAGACTCTCCTCACCCTCCTGGGCTTACTTTTCAGAGGATCCTTCACTCTGCCAGGGAGAAACACCAGCTGAGGCGACTCAGCTTCCTCTCTCCTTCACCAAACTTCAAACCTTTCCACGCCCCTAGTCTTTTAGATAATTATAATTTGTAGCACAGAATACCTGTTTCTTGCTTCTTGATCATAATTTTAACAACAACAGATTATTTTTAATTGCCCATTTGAGTGCAACTCACATTATTATTACCATGTTTTTGTGCTCAGATGAAATAGCCATATGTACCAAAGGGACCTGAATGCTGAATGATCACACAGCTTTTTCAGTGTTTAGAAGTGGGTCAAGCTTTGTTCCCCGAGGCCCTCTTGTCACTGTCTCTTGTGGGTCCTTTGTGTTGTGTTTGGGCCCTTCCGGCATCATAAGCCACAGGAATGGAACACTGGCACAGCTCACCTTTGTTCCGCAGCTCCAGTGGTCATCTTGGATTCCCAGGGGAGGGCCAGTCAGTTCTCCAAATCCTTCACTCTCATGTGCCAGACAGCATCAGCTTCCTGCACTCACAAATTCCTCACATGGTGTTGCTCGATTAGTTATTTTGAAGTTTTTAGGGAAGGAATGTCTATGGTGTCTAACTCTGGAATGGACTTTGTGCAGGCAGGAGTCAAGTCCATTGTTTGAATAGTCACTGTTCACTTGAGGGTTTGGGGCCTCATCCCATGTTCTTGTGGGGTACACTAGAATTTACTTCCCCACTATGTCCAGATTCTTGCTCCAGACAAGTATTGCCCTGAAACTTTTGTACTTCCTGGTGCATAGGAGTGGGGATTCGTCCCCAGCACATATCCAGAAGTGAAATATGGGAGTATGTGCAGGACCTATGATGACTTAACTTTATGTGATAATGTTAATTTTTTTCCAGTGTAATTTCACCAGTTCCTTCTGAGGACAGTCCTGTGTATCTGACTTGTTCCTAATACTTCATGGAGGTGTTTTTCTGAAGGCAGCCAACCAAATGGCGGTGGATTTCTCTGCTAGTCGCTGAAGTGCTTATTGGTCATAGAAGTTTTCTGTGAAATGGCAATTCGTGTTACCCCTCTATCATTTTTGTGCTCCTTTCTTATGGATTTATAGTAGTTCTTTTAAAATCATTTTGTGTGTATATGTGTGTGTGATGTGTATATAAAGTCTTTAAGATTTTTTGTATACAAATGTATGTATGTGATGTGTATATAATATTTTGTATGCTTTTTATATTTATCCTTTTCCTTGTGGCTATATTAATGAAAACTTATGAGACCAGACATGTTTGTGTGTTGGATATTTTGACATTAGAGTAAGTACATATATATATATGTAATGAGATGTCTTGAAGGAGAAACCCCATCTAAACACAAAATTTGTTTTTCGTCCTCACTTTCTACACAGAGTCGGAAGATACATTTATACTATCTTTTAAGCACTTTTGTGCATGAGATGAAGATTCACAGCATGGGGTTTTCAACTTCCGGTGTTATGTCAGTGCTCAGAAAGGGGTGGCTTTAGTAGCATTTAAATGGCAGATCTCAGGATTAAGGGTATTCAACCTTTATGTACTACAGATGCATCTTTTTAATTGTAATTCATAATTACTGTGTGGTAAGTCATATTTTGATATTTTCTTACGCTTTTTTGGATACTTCTTGCCATTTAACACCACCGTTTGTCTCCCAAACAAAGATGGCTTTTGATATAGCCTGCATCGAATCCCCTGATAAATTTGCAGTTAGGTTCCTATGATCTCAAGTGGTTCGTATGTTCAACATATGCTAGGTCCCAGTGTTAGATGAATACTTTCTTAATGGCGCTTCCTTACAATTCAACAGAGATTCTGAGGTCTTCACCTGCATCTTGTGAGTGGCAGAGGGGTCACTGCCCCTGAGTGCACATCTGTCTACATCCTCCACTCCATATGCCTCTGCAGAAGTTCCAGCTCAGGACTTACCTTCCAGGAAACCTTCATGTTTCTGCAAGCACTGAAGCCCCCATCTCCTGATAGAGGCAGGCTCTCTGATGCTGCTTTGCCTTCAGAGTTTGCACGACTCAACGGATCCATCACGAAGCACCACATTACAGCCAGGGCTGATCCTCTGGCCTCGATTATTGTCATAACAGAAGGCGGAGCTCCAGTGAAATATTTGCTTCGTGCATGCATATCTGTTATCCGAAGGGCCCTTTAACCTAAATGGTGTGCTTTCTGTAATGTCTTTGGTTAATGAATGGGTCTGTGAGGGCCTCAGAGCGGTGCAATGTGGGAAGAATGCTATAATTTCTTTTTAACATGCAGGAATTCTGAATACGAGAAAATGCATGCCAAATTTTATTGCTTCTAAATCTGAATAATTGTATTTCTGGGCTGTGCATCTGGGTAGATAATAAAGCCACAAAACAATTTAATGAAACATATAAAAAATAAAATGACATTACTAAATATTATAATATGAAGAAACTATTTTTTGCATATTGTCACCTAATCTTTCAACCATATAGCAACAAATAATGCAGCCATAATTGAAAGTTTTATTATCCATCTGAGGAAATTGAGCTCAAATTTACCTTGTTCTCGTTAGTTGGTGGGCAAGCCTATTGGGGTTACTGACAGGATTTCATTTTTGTGGTGGGTTATTTTTTTTCTCCTTTTCTAAGGAATCTAAAATGGTCAATAAATAGCCCTGCTGCTTAATCGATTCTGAACCCAGCTCTTCAAAAAGCCACTCCTCTGCTGCCCTGTGACCCACCCTGGCAGGCAGCCCTTGTCTGCCAAGTTTCAGAATCTGGCTGCATACAGCACAGGCCTTCCTGGTCCTAAAACCCTGCAGATACTGTCAGGCCCCTCACCTGATTCTCCTCCAAGTTCAGAGGGGAACACTGGACCTGCTATGTACATACATACGTACATTATAACATTGTACCTGCATTTCAACGGATTTCTGGCTACATGTGGTCTGATACTGGCCTGCTGATGAAAGGACCTCATCCTGCC
The DNA here is from genome assembly GCA_004024765.1 of Zapus hudsonius. NCBI lineage: Eukaryota > Metazoa > Chordata > Mammalia > Rodentia > Dipodidae > Zapus > Zapus hudsonius. The sequence goes on along the minus strand of PVHP010000822.1, from coordinate 34,599 downwards.
TCCATGGCCTGGGCTGAGATATAGCAAAGGAATCTGGAGACCCACATATTAGCCAAAAAAAGGCTCGGGAGAAGAAGGGGTATCTTCTGGCATATGGAGGGCAATGAGAACATCTCCACGCCTCCCTCTCCACAATGCTAACCTATGTTTATTAGGAAATGTTCATTTCCTGGGGTGTTGGCTGGGGAATCAGTCAGTCTACCTTGCTGTTTCTCTGCTTCTGAGTCCATTCAGGGGCCCTAGAGTTTGCCTAGATATGTGAGTGAGGATGCCTCTTCCCCAGACAGACTCAGGACAACCCACAGCAGGTTCTGGCCACCACAGCAGGGCTTTCTCCGCTGACTTCCCATGTTTGTCTGGGCCACAGACCGTAAGTTAGCAGAGAAACCTCACATCAGACAAGTGGTGCTTCCAGAACCTCTCTCCTTCTTCGCCAATACAGCCCTGGAATAGAGTCCAAACTGTCTCCTTCAAGAGCCCGCCTCTTCCAAAGATCTTTGTTTTCATGTTACTTGGCCTAGTGAGATCTTCTCTAGCCCAAATGGTATATTTCAATGATTTCGTTTTTCAACAAAAAGGGGTTGGGGACTCCCACATGCTTATATAAATATTGCAGACACCTCCTTACCTCTGCCTCTAAGAAGACCCAGCTGGCTGCTGCTAATGTCCATTGGCCAGACAAAGGTTCCACCACATACTCCAGCCCCTGTCCAGACCATGTTTCCTGTGGATCCCACTACTTCAAAGATAGCTGAGTCATATGGCAGAGGGTGCAGTGGGTCAAGTGTGTGATGTGCAAGCCTGAGGACCTGAGTTTGGATTCTCTAAACCCATATCAAAACCCAGGCATGGCCACATCAATCTTTAACCTCAGCTCTGGGGAAGCAGGGACAGGGAGACCCCTGGGGCTTGCTGGATAGTTAAGTCTAGATGAATTGGTGAGCTCCAGGTTCAGAGGGCGATCCTGGGAGAGACAACCAACCTCTGCTTCTGAACTGTACATGTAACACACACATATGCACACACACGTTAAGTTTCTTTTAACCAGATGTTCCATTAGGATCAAGAAATCCTCACCACAAACAAGCCCTGCTCTCCCTCAATAGTAGCACTAGGGAACTTGATGGAGAGGTTCTCTTCATGGGAGGCTTGTAAGAGTGTGATACTGTGAGCCATGTCTTTTGGTTCCTTCCCAGACCTGTGCAGGGAGACAAGGGGACTGGGGAGCAATGGCGAGAAAGCCTATACTTAATGTCATTCTTTGGCTAATTCTCTATGAAACTTTCAAAACCTTAAGCTTAATCTGTCTCATAGCTCATTGTGGAGAACATAAATTCCCAACTCCCGAACTGGAGCGATGGGTCTGTCCTGGTGGGTGGGGGTGGGGATGAGGTGAGCAGGGGGGATGTGGGCTTTCTCCTCCTCCAGTCAGAAGCAGCCTGTTTGTGTGATGCTAACACTCCACCATGGTGTCCTCAAAGGGAGCTTGGAGAACTTGACTCTAGTGGTTGTATTAGGGGTTTATTTTTTCCTGGCTGTGACAAAATACTTGCTAAGAAGCAACTCAAGGCAGAAATAGTTTATTTCGGCTTACAGTTTAGAAGGGATATAGTTCATCGTGGTGGGGAAGGTATGACAGAGCATGAAGCAGAGGGCAGACAGGAAGTGGTACCCAGCTCTAAAGCAACACCTGTCCCCAGTGACCCACTTTCTCCAGTGAGGCTCCCTCTCCTGAAGGGTTCACAACCTTCCCAGTAGCTCCTAACCTAGGGACCAGGTGTTCAAACATAAGAGCTATGGGGACATTCACGTTCACATCACAGCAGGGGTGTGGAACTGGCTGGCCCGCTTGGCCCCAGGGCTTAGCTATGGGAGAGCAGATCTCGAATTCTCCTTTGGGTGGACTGTCCACCCCTTCATGTGCTGGGGGGTAAGGAAGGGGAAGGCAGTAATCGGCACTCCTAATACTGTGCTGGAGAAGAAAGTGAGCCAATACTGAAGCTTGGAAGTAAAGCCCAGAGACAGGAATATTTTTAATTTTTAAAATAATATTTTCTTCAAAAGCATTATTTTTTAATTATGGAAAAATATACATTACATAAACTTTACCATTTTCATCATGTTTAAGTGTCCAGTTAGCAGTATTAAGCACAGTCATGATGGTTTTTAAAACTTAATTAAATTTTTTATTTTTTTTGGTTTTGGTTTTTAAAACATACTTTATTTATTTGCAAGGAGAATGAGAGAGAGAGAGAGAGAGAGAGAGAGAGGGAGAGAGAGAGAGAATGGGCACACCAGGGCTTATAGCCACTGCAAACGAACCCCAGATGCATGCGTGACATTTTATGCATCTGGGTTTACATGGGTGCTGGGGAATTGAACTTGGGTTGTTAGGTTTTGCAGGCAAGTGCCTTAACCCCTGAACCTCTTCTCTAGTCCAATTTCATTTTTTATCAAGTACAAACTTTGTATGGATACATCATGTGTTGGTACCATAACTTCCCTCCTCCCTGTCCCTATTCCACTGAGGACCCTCCTCAGTGGGACTGCTGGTATATATGCACCATGGTGTTGTGGGTTATGAATTGTGAGACCAGCAGTCAACCATTGGAGCTGGGGAGCAATGCCCCTGCCCCCCTTCCAAAAAATTCCCTGAGCCTTGGTGGTGTGATTTAAGTCTGCTTTAGTATTGAGCTCTCAACAGCTTCTGGATTTCTGCTTTAGTAAGTTCTGAGTCTGCTCAGTGTCTGTCTCCAACACCCTGGTACTGGTTGTCAGTCTCCTCATGATAGCAGCATTCTTGCTCATCTTGTCAATTCCTCTGCAGTTTCACCTGGGCCCTGGCTGATGTGCAAGGGATGATCTCCTTGGTTCTCCCTGCCTTCTGAAGAAAAAAAACAAACAAACCAGATTCTCCAAAGGAGAGTGAGATCAGCATAGGTTAAATGGGCTATGCGTTGTTAATTAAGAGAGAATTTGATGGGTGTAGCCTCTCTTTGGCCAAAGACTAGTGGGAGTTTCTTCTTGAAGTCCATAATCTTGGTCTTCATAGGATCCTGACTTGGTTCCCAGTTCCAGCTATGAGTTCCTTTCCACTGAGTGGATCTGTTAACCAATCAGAGAGCTGTTTGTTACTACTGCACTGTGGCACCATTGCACAGGTGTGCACACCTTGTCAGGTTGGTTGCTTTCATTTAGCAGTGTCCCCTGCTGGCTCACAATGTTGTTGGATATTTTCCCCCAGCGGGTCACGTAGTACTTTCTAGTACTATACAGGCAAATCATCTGGGAACTGGCTTCCTTCCAGATTCAGCCAGATCTCTCAATGCTTGGTGCTGTCAACATGTGGTGTCTTCAGCTACAGGGCCTCACCTTTCACCTCAGGCATGTTATCAAGTGCTTTGATAGAAGCCTGCTTTATTTTGGGGATCCCATAGGTCTCTCCAATCAACAGCTCAATATGGGTCTTAACCAATTTCTGGTACTGGGAGTTACAAGCCAGAGCCAAATATTTGAGGGTTAGGCTTCATTTCACCCTCTCCAGGGTCCGTCTTACCAGACAATCCCCACACACTCCTATTAAGGGTTATATCTTTTAGTCTGCTATTTTGGATTTAGTTTTGAGCGTATCTCCCCCCTCACTGACCTCCCATTCCTCTTTCCCCAAACACTTCCAACCCTATTATCTGTCCCTCAAGTTGCCTGCAACTCAAGCTGTTCCAGGTTTTAACCACATATGAGGGAGAACGTTTGTCTTTCTGTGCTCATGTGAGTTTGCTTAGTATGATCTGTTCCAAGTCAGTCCATTTTCCTACAAATTTCATTCTATAATTTTTGGTTATTGCTGAGTAGAATTCTATTGGGTATATATGCTACACCTTCCTTATCTAATCATTAAATGATGGGCATCTGGGTTGATTCCAGTTCTTAGCTATTGTGAATGGAAAGGCTATAAACATGGTTGAGGAATATCTTTGCAATGAAGCAGAGGTAGGAGGATCACTGTGAGTTCAAGGCCACCTACATAGTGAATTTCAGGTCAGCCTGGGCTAGAGTGAGACCCTACCTTGAAACACCAAAAAACAAAACAAAACAAACAAACAAACAAAAAATCCAAAAAACAGTGGAGTGGAGCCTTTAGGGAAGATGCCCAATAGAGGAATAGCTGGGTCAGTAGATAGCTCTATTTTCATCTCTTTAAGGAGTCTCCTTATTGATTTCCGTCGTGGTTGAACAAATTTGCATATCCACCACATCCGCACCAACATTTATTGTCAGTTGATTTTTAAATGACTGCCATCCTGACTGGAGTAAGGAGGAATCTTAGAGTTGTTTTAATTTGCGTTACCCTGATAGGTAAAGATGTTCAACATTTTCTTAAGTGGGCGTTAGACATTTGTATTTCTTCCATTGAGAATTCTCTATTCAGTTCTCAGGCCCATTCTTTGAGTGGATTGTTTGATTTCTTGTTGTTTAGGTTTTTTTTTTTTTTGAGTTCTTTGTAGATTCTAGATAGTAAGCCTCTGCCAGTAGTATAGCTGGCGAAGATTTTCTTCCAACCTGATGGTGATCTGTTTATGGTATGTTTGTCTGTACAAAAGCTTTTTAGCTTCATGAGATCCCACTGGTTGAATGATTGTTTAATTTCCTGGGAAACTGGGGTATTAGTTCAGGATGTCTCTCCCCACCCCTAAATCATGGAAAGTTTCCCTTATTTTTTCTTCCAGGCATTTAAAGAGTTTCAGGTCTTGAGCTGGAGAGATGGCTTAGTGTTTAAAGCATTTGCCAGCAAAGCAGAAGGACCTGAGTTTGGTTCCCCAGTACCCACATAAAGCCAGATGCACAAGGTGATGCATACATCTGGAGTTCGTTAGCAGTGGCTGGAGGCCCTGGTGTGCCCATTCTCTCTCTCTCTCTCTCTCTCTCTCTCTCTCTCTCTCTCTCTCTCTGATTACCTCTATATCTCTCTCACTCTCTCTCACTCTTTCTCAAAATAAATAAATAAATAAATAAATAAATCAATCAATAAATAAATAAATAAATAAATAAAATACTTGAAAAAGAGTTTCAGGTCTTATGTTGAGGTCTTTAATCCATTTGGAGTTGATTTTTGTGCTTGGTGAGGGATGTGGGTCTACTTTCATTTTTCTACATGTGGTTATCTAATTTGTCCAGCACCATTTGTTGAAGATGCTGTCTTTTCTCAAGTGTATGTTGTTGGTTCCTTTGTCAAAGACCAAGGAGCTGTAGTTGCTTGATCTGAGGGCTGGGTCTTCAATTCTGTTCCACTGGTATATATGTCTGTTCTTATGCCAGTACCATGCTGTTTTTGTTACTGTGGCTTTAGGTCAGGTATGGTGATACCTCCAGAGTTGTTTCTTTTGCTGAGGATATTTTTGGATATCCAAGGCTTCTGACATATTCTGTAAATTCTGAGATTATTTTTTCTATCTTTGTGAAGAATGATGCTGGGACTTTTATTGGCATTGTGTTAAATCTACATATTGCTTTTGGTAGAGTTGTCACTTTCATAATATTAATTCTCCCTATTCAGAAACACAAAAGGTCTTTCCATCTTTTCCTGTCTTCTTCAATTTCTTTCTTGAGCATTTTTACTATGTTTTCATCATATAGATCTTTCACACTTTTGGTTAGTGTTATTCCAAGGTATTTGATTTTTTCTGGCTATTGAAAATGGGACAACCTTGCTGATTTCTTTCTCTTTAGATTTATCTTTTGCATATGGGAAGGCCAGTGATTGTTTTTTGTCTTGATTTTGTATCATGCCACTTTGCAGAAGTAATTTATCATCTTTAGAAGTTTTGTGGTAGAATCTTTTGGGTCACTTAAATATAGGATCATGCCATCTGCAAATAGGGCTAATTTGTTTTTTTCCTTTCAAAGCTGTCTCCATTTTATATCTTTCTCCTGCTTATTATTGCTTGGAATAGAACTTCAAGCACTATGTTGAAGAGCAGTGGTGAGAGTGGACACCTCTTGCTTGTTCCCAGTCTTAATGAGAACCCCTTGAGTCTTTCCTCACTAAGTATGTCTTGGACTCTAGGAGATTTATATATTTGTATATTTATGTTGAGGTATAAACCATCCATGCCTAGTCTCTCCAGCATTTTGATCATAAAATAATATTGCGTATTGTCGAATGTCTTCTCTGCATCTATTGAAATGATCATGTAGTTCTTATGTTTCAGTTAATTTATATGATGTGTTACATTAATCAATTTCCTTATGTTGAACCATCCCTGCATCCCTGGGATGAAGCCTGCTTGATTGAGGTGGATAATGCTTTTGATTTGTTGTTGGATTTGGTTTGAGAGGATTTTGTTCAGGATTTTTGTATCTAAGATCATCAGGGATATAGGTCCATAGTTTTCTTTTCTTGTATCTCTGTCTGGTTTTGGTATTAGTGGGATGCTAGCTTCATAGAAGGAGTTGGGAAGCATTCCCTGTTCTCCAGTTATGTGAAAAACCTTGAGAAAAAGTGGTTTCAATTCTTCAATGAAGATTTGTAGAATTTGGTTAAGAATCCATCAGGTCCTGGACTTTTTCTTTTGGTTTTTGATCATATTTTCAATCTCAATGGATGTAATAAGTTTGTTTAGGAGATTTATCTCTTTGGGCTTTGTTTTTGTATGTGCTATGTGTCAAAGAATTCATCCATTTCCTCCAGGTTATCCAATTTTGTGGAGTAGAAGTTTTGGAAATATGTCCTGATAATTCTTCCAATTTCATTGATGTCTGTTGTGACATCTCCACTTTCATTTCTAGTTTTGTTAATCTGAGACTTTTTTGTTTGTTTGTTTGATCAAATTGGCCAGGGGTTTGTCAATCTTGTTTATTTTTTCAAAGAACCAGCTCTTCAATTTGTAAATTTTCTTGGTTTCCAATTCATTAATTTCTGCTCTGATCTTAGTTATTTCTTTCTGTCTGGACCACTTAGGGTTGGACTGGTTGTATTTTCTCAACACCTTTGGGTGGATGGCTTAGGTTGCTAACTTGAGATGTCTCTGTTATGAAGGCATTTAGTGCTATAAATTTTCTCCTCAGGACTGCCTTTATTGTCTCCTGTAAGTTTTGGTATGTTGTGTTTTTGTTATTATTCAGTTCAAGAAATTTCACAATTTCCCTTTTGATTTTTTTCCATGACTGATTCATTATTAAGTAGCATGTTGCTCAGTCTCCAAGAGCTGGTGTAATTTCTGTTTTTCTCTTATTAATTTCTGGCTTTAATGGTGGTCTGATATGATGCAAGAAGTTACATCAATTTTCCTAAATTTATGGAGGCATGCTTTATGTCCTAATATATGATCTATTTTGGAGAAGGTTCTATGGGCTGCTGAGAAGAGTGTGTTTTCTCTAGAATTGGGGTGGAATGTTCTGTTCACATGATTTCTTAAACTTATCGAAGTTTTAAAACTCCTGTCAATTTCTTGTGTTTTGTCTTCCAGAACTGAGGTTCTGCCCACCACATGATCAACTCTGTTAGTGAGGGCTTCTAAGAGCTCTACTTGATTTTGTTTTCTGTTGCATTTTTCTGCATCATGCCCATCCCTTTGTTGAGCTCCAATTTCAGGCTGAGGTTTGATTTTCTTGAGGCTTCTCGAAATTCATTAATGCATTTTATCTTGTCTTCATTAAGCTTAATCAGCTGGTTATTGAGATCCTCTCTCTCTCTCTCTCTCTCTCTCTCTCTATATATATATATATATATATATATATATATATATATATATATATATATATATATATATATACTTTTGAGATCCTCTATATTTTCACTCACCTTCAATTCATTTATCTTTCTTTTGAGGTATCATTGGTTTTCCTCAATTAAGCCTAGTGATGAAGGCTTGTGTGCCTTTTATTTATGTGATTGTTGGATTTTGCTTCCAGTTCTTTCATTCTCATGGTCAGGGTCTCATTAAATTTATGTACCAATCTTATGGCACTTTCATTTTGAGATTTCATTTCTGTTGTCACCTCTATGTTTCCATTGGAGATTTCCACTATGGGAATCTGCACCCTTGTGGAGAGTTTTTGTCTTTTGTTGTTGTTGTTGTTGTGTGTGTATGGGGGTCTACCCATCTTGGGGTAAAAGTCTTATTTTATTACAGGGGAAGCAAGTTTTTGCCCTTGTAGGATCTTCAGTGAGTTTTCGGTTTTGGGTTTGAACCAGACTGGAGTAGGATGGAGTTATAACCGGTGCACAGGTTGTAGAGGTTGTGAGCCAGCAGCTCTGAGCTGGTGGACGGTATGAGGGCTGGTTTGGAGGTCTGGAATATCTTCAGCCAATCACAGCTGTGCACTTGTCCTTACTCCCCCCTCAGTACCCCAGCTGAGCAGGTTGTGGAGGTGCACTTATATCCCCCTTGCCAGAGGAGCTTGCCAGATACTCCCGTTCTCCCTGTCTGGGTTAGGAGTGAGGTGCTGAAGAGGTTGTGGGGCCATCTGTAGGTGGATGTGGGCTGTGGGGGAGAGTTGGAGGGCTGAGCCTGGCTCCATGGACCAAAACTGACAGAGGTTCCACGGCCACCCATATTGTTTTTACCAAGTCTATAGAACTCTTTCACCTTTAAAAACAAACAATACTATACACCAATTGAACTATAGCTTCCTGCTTCACCCCAGAACCTGGGACCCACCATTCTATTTTCTGTCTTTCTATAATTCGCTACCTCATATACACGGAGACATACAGTGTTTGACTCTTTGTGGCTCACCTATTCCACTTAGCATAATGTCCTGAAGGCACACTCATCGTGTAGTATGTGTCAGAATTTTCTTCCTTTTTAATGTGGAATAATATTCCATCATTTATTATTCATCCGTCAGTGGGGAGCCACATTGCTTCTACCTTTTGGCTATTATCAGCACTGATAATGTGAACATGAGTGGATGAATATTTCTGTGAGACCCTGCTTTCTATTCTGTTGGGGATTATTGGGGTTTGGGTATAAGGCTCCCCCAAGGCTCATGTGTTGAAGGTATGCAATTCACAGAGATGTAGATTCATAAGTGATTGCATCATAAGGGCTTTGCCTTAGGGTTTAACCCACTGATGGACCCATAATCCACTTGCATGAGGAGGGAGGATTTAATTGGAAGTTATAGATCACTTGGTATCTTGGGAGAGTCCATGTTGTTCTTGACCCCTCCTGTCCTCTCTGCTTCCTGTCTGCCATGAGCTGAGCACCTTTGCTCAACCACACACTTTACCGTCATGTTTGGCTTCACATCAGACACAAAGTGATGGGACCAAGCAGCCATGGATGGACACTTTAAAACAGTGAGTTGAAATGGAAACTTTTATATTTTAAGTTGTTTTTCTCTGGTATTTGTCACAGAGAAACACTGGTTCCTATAGTGATCTTCATTTTCTTTACATGCCATGCTCTTCTCTGTGGTTGGCTGCCACACCCCTTATGGTTCCCACCAACTGGGTACAAAATTCTAATTTCTCTGTTTTCTCATGAAAGTGCTGTGTATTGAACCCAGTGTGTCACACATGTAAGGAAAATACTCCACCACTAGTTACAGCTCAGCTCTTTTTTGTTTGTTTTGAGACAGGGTCTCTCGAAGTTGCCCAGGTAACCTTAAATTTATGCTATAGCCCAGGCTGGCCTTGAACTAGTGATCCTCCTGCCTCAGCCTTTTATGTAGCTTATACTGTAGGCCTATTTCATCAGGCTTAGTTTTCATTTTGGGAATGCCCATCCTCCGAGGCATACAAAGGCATCTCATAGTGGTTTTTATTTGCCTTATTCTAATAAGTATCTTTTCATAGGCCTCTTGTATTATTTCTTTGGAGAAATAATTTAAATCCTTTGTCCATTTTTTGTGTGTGTGCAGATGCATGTTGATGTTTGAGTGTGTGTGTGTGTGAAGCACCTACATGTATGCCCAGAGGACAACCTTGACCATTATTCTCAGGAACTTTATCCACCTCTTTTTGAGAGGGGGTCTCTCATTGGCCTGTAACTCACCAATTAGGATAGACTGACTAGGCATCAAGCTCAGGGATCTGCCCATTTCTGCTTCACCAGCACACCTGGCATTCCTTTGTTCATTTATAATCAAGCTTTTTAAAAAAATTATACAGATTTATTTTGAGGCAGGGTCTTACTCAAGGCCAGGCTGACCTAGAACTCAGCAATACTTCAACCTCCTAAGTGCTGAGATTGCAGGAGTGAGCTAGCATGTCTGGCTGCATTTTATATTCTAATTTTTAAAGTCTTTTAAAAAAGATATTTATTTATTTAATAGGGAAGAGAGAGAGACAGAGAGAGAGAAAGAGAAAGAGAGAGAGTACAAGGGGCTCTTGCCACTGCAAATGAACTCTAGATGCATGTGTTACTTTGTATATTTGGCTGTACATGGGTACTGGGGCATGAAACCAAACTTATCAAGCTTTGCAAACAAGTGACTTTAACCACTGAGCAGTCTCCTCAGCCCCTTTTTAATATTCTGGTTATTATTCTTATCAGATACAATATTTACAAATGTTCCATTGCATTCTGGGTTGCCTGTAGACTATTGATCATGCCCTTTTCTGCATCAAAATGTTCAGCTGTAGATGATCAATGCATTTCCTTTTACCTATGATTTTGGAATTATTTTCAAATCTGTTGACAGAGTCAATGTCATGAAACTTTTTCTCTGTATTTTCTTCATATTTGGCAAACAGTATTGGCAGATATGGTTTGATTAAAATTTTCATATGAATGGTATAAGCAAGGATCCAACTTCATTTTTTTATTTTGCTGTTAATATCCAGTTTCCCTGATACTTTGTTGCAAAGACTTCCCTTTCTTCTTTTAATCATCTTGGTATACTTCCAAAACCCCAAATCCAAAATTATTCAAACAAACATGTGAGAGTTTATTCATGCGCTCACTACTTATTCCACAGGCCTGTGTGCCCATCTTTTCCTTGGTACCATACTATTTCGATGACTGTAGTTTTGTAATCAGTTTTAAAATCAGGAAGTGTAAGGGAACTAATTATTTTCCAGATTATTTTAACATGAAATGTAGGGTAGCAGAAAATACTTCTGCACAAAATTTGATTGAGACTTTGATCACATTAAATCTATAGATACCTTGGGCAATATTTGGCATCTTTATAGTATTAAATTTCCAACTTATGAACATGGTATATCTTTCCATTTACTTTGTCATTAGTTTCTTTTAGCAGCAATATTTTGTAGCTTTTACTGTATACATGCTTTGCCTCTTTGGTTATTTTTAAAAAATAACAGTTTCTTGTTCTTTTTAAAAAAACTTTTTGTTGATGTTTTAATAATTGAAATTGTTTTATCATTTGAGTTTTGGATTGTCCATTGATAGTGATGGAGATATGATTCGTTGCTCATAAGATGTGAATATTTCTTAAACAAACCCTCTTTAATGTGTTGCAAGGTTTTCTTATCTCCCACTGCCTCCTTCCCTGGAAACTTTAGACTTCCTCAAGGTATCCACTTTTGTCCTCATCAGCACTTTCTAATCTGGTCATCTGATTAATCAACTGTAGTGACTCTATCATTTGCCTGATGTCCTCAGGACAATGTCCCAATGCCTCAGTGAGGCTTAGTCCATCAGAATCTAGGTCTCAGAGTAGAAACCGAACTATTTCAGTCCATTGACTGTCCTCTGCTCATCTCAGAGCCTTGGCACTATTTCTTTGCCTGGAAGTCTTCTCACCACTGGGTCAGCGTCAGAAAACCTTTCAACTTTGTGCAAGCGAGTCAGGAGACCATAGTGCGTGGCCCTTTGCGGTTCCTATATTCATCCCTTGGTATTTCCTTCTGGTATTTTTGTTGTCTCTTTTTGTATGTCTCCCAGAGAGACTGAAGCTTGTTGAAAGGGAAATGTGACCTACTCCTTGATGTCTCCTCCGTGTTCAGTGTGATTATGGGCTCTTAGCAAGTGCTCAAGAAGGACGCATGATAAGAGATTTTGGCATTGTGCTCCTGGGGGTAGGGAGGAACAACATTAAGTTGAAATCAGGGGTGTTGAAGAGGGTTAGAGCTCCAATTGTGAATTATTAAAATATGAATAATTGTAACTTCTTATAATCCATTCAGTCAAACAAAATTACATGAAAATAGTGTTTACTGAATGAAAATCCATTCCATGTAACTTCCTCTTGGCACCCATGACGGAGAGTGGGTGAGGTAAGAAGTGACATTTGCCTACCAGTTGATGAAGGTGAAATCACTCCATTGGGACTCATCAAGGACTCAAAGACAGTCTGTGATATATAGAGAATACACAGAGCTCACAGGACAGGCAAGATGGAGTAAAGAGGAGGACCAGAGTCCAATGCTGTGCCTCTCGTGAAGGTCGCTGATGGCCTGGGGCTGTCTCACCACCCACAGAAGACAAGCAGTACCACCCTGTGCTCCAGAGTCTTTTCAAAGAGTGAATTTTCCAGGGATGTCAGATAACATGCCCATTCCTCCTGCATCCAGAGGACAAACATGTCAGTCTCACATGGAGTGAGGAACAGAGCCTGGGGAAGGAAAGCTTGCTGTACTGAGTTTTAATAAGCTGTCCCTGCTGGCTAGGCATGGTGCTGGCTCTTTGAATGACTGCCCCATTGCTTTTGCTTGGGGCACTGGGAGGCTACAGCCTGTCCAACAATGAATAACAGACGGCTTGGAGACTGTAGACCCTTCACAGTGATGAGCTTCTGTAAAGAGTTATTCCATCAACTGTATAAAACATTATAAGGATAGTTAGCGACTTAATAACCAGTTTGAAGCTGAAGGCAACTTTTAAAAAATGGTTTGTTGAAACTAGAAAAAAATTGTTAAAATTATTTTGAAGTCTTGAACTTCCTTATTAATATTTTGTGTGTATGTATGTGGTGTGTGAGTATGCATGAGTACATGTGTGTTCACATGTGTGAGGGTGCAGAAGCACGTGTGTATGTGTGTATACATGCTTTGGAAGTCCTATTCACTTCCTACCTTATTCTTTGAGACAGGATCTCTCACTGAATTGAGAGCTCACAGGCTTCTCTTCCTAGCCAGTGAGCTCTGCCTCCTCAGCACCGGGGTAGATAACAATCCAGCATGCCTATCATTTTAATGTGATTTATGAGGATCTGAACTCAGGTCCTCATGCTCATGCAGTAAATGCTTTATGCACAGCTTTTCCCCAGCCTTCATTAATATTTTTGAATCAATTAGAAAGTATCTTCTGTGTCCTCTGCTCTGTGTGCTGTGTGCTCAGAGCCTTGAGAGGGTGAAGGCATGCCTCACACTGCAGATCAAAGACTGATGGTGGATGTATTTTCCCACCATAGGTTTAGATTTGAGGTTGCTGGAGTCTTTGACTTGTGCTCAGGGCTCTGTCCCTCAGACTGAAAGGAGAACCCCATCCCTGGTTGATATGCAATGAAGAAACAAACAATAACCGAATTTAGTGAAAAGATACAGCTCAAAATGTAACCCCGATCCAGGAAATGTTGCCTAGAATATAAGGTCCAGAAAGCAAACAATGGCCTGTGGAGATGGTGGCTCACAACTGTAATCCAAGCACTTGCTATATCGAAGCCAGAATATTATGGCAAACAGCCTGGGCTATGTCATGAGACTCTATGACTTTGTTTCCAAAAAACAATGACAACAGGGTTGGAGAGATGGCTCAGCAGTTAAGGTTCTTGTTTGCAAAGCCTAATGGCCTAGGTTCCATTTCCCAGTACCCACACAAAGCCAGATGCACAAAGTGGAGCATGCATCTGGAGTTCATTTGCAGAGGCAGAAGGCCCTGGGGCCCCCTCCTTTTCTCTCCTCTCTCTATCCTTGAAAATAAACAAACAGAAACAAGAGGCAATGAGAACAAAAGGAGATGCACCATGAAAGCAGAAAGGAGGGGAGGAGTTGGGGGACAAGATGGCGAAGGAAAAAAGAAATAAAATTTGTTTCAACCCACTGTCACAAAACCCAATTCTATGTATTCTTGGCAAAGCAGAGTTGGAGGGACTACCCAGGGTGAGGCCCTGGAGGAATAAGTGGGTTTAAACCAGGAAAACCCTGTTTCTGAGTCCCATCCATGTCCATGTTCTGATAAATACAGATGTGAGTGATGAAGGTGCGGGTTGTGAGAGGCTGTTTCGGTAGCAGAAAAAGTCATACAGGATGGTGTCTTCTTCTACACGATTCCTGTCTTCAGGAGTCTTCTTGTTGGTCCTTTCCTATTACTCAGGCAGTTGGGGCAATATTTAATTACCCAGCCATGGCTAAATCGGTGAGCCTCAGTGAGATTTCTTCACAGAAATCCCTCTGTGAAGAGCTGTGCACAAAGACAGAGCGTTTTTCTACCAGCAAGTGGTAAAAAATACGGAGCATCTCAAAGAATATTAGCATACAACTTGATTTTTTTTTGCATAGAGAATTCAGACAAACTGCTTTTGCAGACTTAAATAATCCCAGGATGAAAGGTACTGTATAAATGCAAAGTATTATTATTATATCCAGTGGTGGCAAAGAAGGGCATTTCAAAGAGTGTTTCAGTACAATACAATTTTATTTTGCATGGAGAGTTCAAGGGAGAAAGCTTTATTTTATAGACTTAAATAATATCGTTATGGAGCTACAGTAAAATAAATAATACAGATATGGTGTTAAAATAAATAATACAGTTAGGAGGCTTAAATAAATAATGGTGGAGAGAGAAGAGAAATTAAGAGTCCTGGGAGAAGGCAGGGGGAGATGCAATTTTGAATTATAAGTGGTAGAGAATTGAGGTCCAAAGAGTCCTAAAATATTCACGATGCATCTATGCTGGCCAAAAAAAGAAAATAGAGGCCCAGGACAGTTCAAATCAGAGGGTTGATCCCACTGTGCTGTATTTTTGGTTTTCTACTGTTTCACTGACTCCGAAGGCAGCTGAGGATCTGAGGCTGAGGCTCAGTGTGTGTACAGTGCTTACTTACTTATAATGTGCAAGGTCCTGGGTTCAATCCCCAGCACCACTAAACAAAGAAACAAAAATTTTCAGCTGCAAAGTTAAAAAGCAATGACAGTTGGCATCGTACAGGATGCATGCAAAACAGTGTCTCTCATCTTGCCTTTTAATCATTATTCCTTAATATTTCCTCATTACTTTGCCCAGTTGTTAAAGAAAAACCCAATCTTTTTTTCCATAAACTTTGAGCACTCAGTGTCAGGACCCTGCCCCATTCGAAAGCCCAGTTTCCACATCAAAAGCCATGAGCCTGTATGGATGTAGTGTTTTGAAAGTTTCTTTTAGGGCCTAGATTCTCCTATTTCTATAGGAGCAAGACTGAAACACTCCAGGCAGAACAATCGCATCTCTTCTGCTGCTACAGTCTACCCGAGAGTCTGAGAATGAGACATAGACACGAGCAGGAAAAGGGGCTTCCATTTGTTCCATGACTGCCCACTGGGGATGAGGACCCCAGGAATCAGTCTGCTGGGGTTGGGGAAGTTAGGGTCAGAGGGGAAGGGAGGAGGAGCTGAAACCCAAGGGAGACTGCATCCTCCAAGGAGAGGCTGGCTTCGGTGCAGGAGACACCAGGCTATGAGGTAAAGAGGTGGGACATGTTGGTTGCATCCTTGGAGGCCAGAGAAATTCCCCAAAGCTCATTCTGTTAATATTTGTGGGAACCGTCATTGTGAAGAAAAGACTGCATGCCTGCTTTCTTTGAATGGAGTCTCGGGTTGAAGGTGGGGGGCGAGGACTCAAAATGCTGGATGAGACCCTCGTGCTTTTTACCCTCAGACAGAATGGAGTCCCCTGCTCACTGTGTTTCTGTGCTGTACCTACCCATGAAAGCCTTGTTCTTGGTCCTGGAGTCTTAGCCAGAACCTGGTCTCCTCCAGCCCTGTGTGTATATAGTATGTTTAGGTTAATGGACACATGATGTCACCGGCCATCTGTTTTCTTTTAAGTGGCCTGTCACCCTGGGTGGAACTTACTCAGTAGCTAGACTCTGAACTGGCCTTCTGTCTCACCTCCTTCCGGTCATGGTCATCTGGCTGTGGTCTAGATGCGTGGAAGCCATGCAGTGAGTAATAAGGTTTTGAAGATGTGCAGGAAAGCTGTGGAGGAACTTGGGGACTTGCAAGAACATCTGCTCCTTCGTCTGTCTAAATTCTAAACGATGCTATTCACCCTTCAGAAGTCCCTCCCTGGACATCTTAGGCTGCCCCACAGAAACAGAGTCCAGACAAGCTTCAGGGCCATTGTTCTGCTGTTATGTAACTCAGAGAGAAAAGAAAAAAAAACCCACAAAATAGAAAAGCTGGGAAAATATAAATAAAAAAGAGTGCAAAGTTTTATTGTCAACTGCTGCTGTCACCTCCTGGAAACTACAGTCGTATCTAAGAAATATGTGACATACTAATAGGAAGTCATTTACCCAAGGATGTTTTTGTGCCTTGAATTGCCTTCTCTGCTCGGCTGTGGGAACTTTGTGAGTGTATATGCATGAGAGCCGGCTGGGCGCTTCAGAAACTTCCCAATTTGTGCACAATGTGATTTTTATAAGGCCATTAAACTCATCCTGGGGAAAAGTGCTCTGGAAAACAACGATCCAAGGGGTTCTCAAGGACCCGGTGATGGCAGATAGACACGGCAAAATGATGACCACTCGCTCTTAGCTAAAGTGACTTTGAGTGCTGCGGCTTCTCCCGCAAGTCCACTTGCTGAGCCAGGGTTGTCTCCTTTCTCTCTGCCTTTTGCATGACTAAAGAGGGCTGTGTGAACCTTCCCTGGAGTCACCTTTGATCTGCTACCATCTCTGGCTGTGGTTCTGGACCCTCTGGAAGCTGAAAGCTGGACCTGTGCATGTGGGCTGGTCCCAGGGCTGTGGTAATGTGACTTCACAGTCATTACAATGAGGCATGACTCACAGGGAAAGCTCAAGTATCCAAAGTGCCTCTTGACATGACCTTGGGGGAGTAAGGGTCAGAGAAGCCAGAGACCAAGTGGAAGAAGGGGAAGGAGTAAGAACATGGAGAGAGTAATAGGAAAGAGACAGAAAGAACCCTGGAGATGTTCTGGGGAGATGTCTCAGTGGATACAATGCTTGCCACATAGGTGTGCATCCTGGAACTTAGATCTTTAAATCTCACCATGAGAAGGGAAACAGAGGCCGGAGAATCATCCCAAAGCCATGAGCCAGCTGGTGAAACTGAGCAAGGAAAGACCGAGCATCAAACAAGGTGAAGGTGAGCCCAATCCCTGACCTGGTCCTCTGATCTGATCATCATACATGCAAGCTGCGCTCACACACTCACACACACTCACTTGCATATAACACACACACACAAAGAGTGAGGAAGGGAGCAGAAAAGCAGGAGTGGGTGTGAAGCTGGCGAGAGAATGGGAAGAGAGAAGGAGAAAGTAAGTGTGAGTTCTGGGTGGAGGCAGGACAGGGAAGAGAGAAGAAAGAGCAGAGCTCAGGGGACTGTCTCACAAGCCTTCTTCACATGTTTGTTGTGTAAACACAGATCTGGTGGAAATTACAATCAGAACATCAAAGCCCCACACTCATTAACGGACTCATAGCCAAGAGAAGGACTAGACTTTCAGGATGGTTTTGACCTCGGGGAGGGCAGGCAACCAAGTCCAGCATCCCCTGAAAGTTTATTTATGTATTGATTGATTGATGTGCTTGTGTGTGAATAAGGGCATGCCATGGTCTTTTGCCGCTGCAAATGAATTCCAGACACATGCACCATGCTTTACACTAGTGTCTGGGGAATTGAACTTGGGCCATCAGGTTTGGCAAGCAAGTGTCTTTAACTCCTAGGGCTATCTCTCCAGCATCTCCTGCAAGTTCTTTCATTGCCCCAAGTCTGTCCTCCCTTGCATCACAATGTCTGAAGTTCACGTTCACCCAGACTCCTTTAAACTCCAGCCTACCTTGGACAGGGGTCCATGGTCTATAGATGGCTGGGTGAGGTAGTAAGGCCTTCTCTTCACTGAGTTGGGAAATTGGAGAGCTAAGAGCTTGGTTGGGGAGAGTTAGCTAAGCTAAGAAGCCCGGGGTGAGGTGGTTGGAGTAAGTGGGGGTGAGCCTTTATAACCTCATCATATGCCTATGAGGCATATCTCTGGGTGTAGGGATACCAGGAAGGGGATCCAGGGTGTTTAACTGGGCACTTACAAGACAGGGATAGGGAAGGAAAGGGCTTTAATTTGTACTCTGGTCTGTATATCTCTCCCTGTGTCCTAGCTTGGGAAAAAAGAGAGAAATGAGCCCTTTATCAATTTTTAATAAATTGAAATGACAAATAATCCATTTAATAAATTATTAACTGAGAAAATTACTGAAAACTGAAATATCAAACAATCGTGAGCAAATGCTCGAAGCAGCGTGTTTATTAATAACTTACCCTGCTGCGGGGGAGTGCTGACGCTATGAATCCCACACGGCCGCTGGCTGACCCCATCAGGCTCCACTTCCATATGGGTGTGATTGGGTGTAGGTGTGGGCTTCCAAGACAAGCTGAACCTGCAGCTGGAGAGCTCACTGGTGAGCTCTTGGGTGGGGGGTACCTGATTAGGTATGATCCATTGGCCATCCCTACATTCTTCTGAAGAGAGCTAAAACTAATCTTTCTGCCAAGGCTTAGTTCTTTAAGAGCTATATCCCCAGAATAAATTACCTACCTATGCTTATGAAATTTGCATATGCAAATACTCTTCAACCTATGATGGGGCTCTTCCACAAAAACCACCGTAAATTGAAAATATCAAATGCTAAAAATATGTCTAATACACTTAACCTACGTACGAAGCACCACAGCTTAGCAACAGCACCCTGTAGACCGCCCACAGCCCAGTGTCCCAAGCCACTATACTGTATTCATGCAAAGGGACAGCTTCAATCCGGTCTCCAAATTACATTGTTGGTTATTATCCCCATTTTACAGATAAAAGAACTAGGGCACAGGGAGGCTAGCTACGTGGGCTGTTTTCTCTGTTCACATGGCTGGTTGGGGCCTGTGACCGGCTTCTGCCACCCAGCATTGCCAGAGAAGTTTTCTGTATGTCACTAGCTGAGGAAAAAAGGTCAAAATTCAGTGCTAGTGGATGTATATTGCTTTTGAACCATTATAAGCTGGGGACCCTGTAGACAAGGGGGTAATGCTAACATGGTTTGCAGCAATCAGGACCAGCTGTGCTCACTAGCCAGAGGAGGCCTGGGATGTGTGGGGATGGGAGAACTGTGGGAAGGGCTTGGTGGAGACATAGAGCTCTGTTCATGGGGAGTGGTCAACCCCCTATGACACTTGGAGGCTTGATGGCTCTAGGTTTTGGGGCCATTTCTTAGTGGCCTTTCCTTGCCTCCCCTAAAACTCTGGGTTTACCTGTAACATGTGGTCACCAAGACCTGTCCAGCATGAAGGAGGTGTTGGGGGGGCTCCCACCATGTTTCAGGGTATGATAGTCTCTGTGTCACCCCTGTAAGTGAGAGCAGGCATGTCACCCCCAAATGACTGATTTGTCTGAAAGGATAATCTAGCCAAGCTGCCTCTGCCCTTCCCAGGCTTTGGGAGCCTAGAGCTTAGGACAATCAGGTCACCTGACCTCCAGTGTCCTAGTTGCTTTATCTGTAAAATGGGGATAATAATAAACAGGGCAATTTGATGACTGCATTGAATAACTGGAAATGTCCCATTATATAAATACAATACGGCAGTTTGGAAAAAACAGGCTGTGGGCTCGAGTCAGAGCTGTAATGGGTATTTTTAGGAAGGAAGACTGGGTGGGGAGGGAGTGATGGGTGGTTTATAAATGTTTGTTGCATTAAAAATGGGCGAGTTTGAAATGTGCAGAGTAGAGTGTCATTTGTTTCTGGAAAAACTCACTGCTGTGGAAATGAATTGGTTTACGTTGAATATGTGGTGGTTTAGAGAAAGGGATATTAACCCAATTGCATTTCTTTGAACTGAAATAAATTACTGCCCTGTTTGCATTTGTTGGGTCAACTAGATGGGTTTGGGCAGAGCCCCTGTGGGCAAGGCTGGCCTTGGGCTTGGAGGTTTTCAGTAGGGTCCATGTGCACCACCAGCCAGCACATTGTAACTGTACTAATTAACCTTTGAGTAAGGGGTGGGGGCTAGGGACTGTGAACCCCTTTCAGGGTCTGATGTGAGCAGTGTGTGCACACTATCCCTGTGCAACTGAATTGTGTACACATCTCAACAGACTCTACATCCTGGGACCTGCCATGGCCCAGGGGCCAAGTCCTCACCTTAAAGAAGGCATCATCACGGGCTTTGCATCTCATGGCTACATCACATCACGGAGTGCTTGGATTTCTGAGACCTCCCTCCAGCTGTGGAAACGAAGAGGACTTTGGTTCAGAAGAGGAGAACAATCAAAGGTAAACCGACTTGGGATATTTGGTACCCATGTAAGATACAGCCTCAGATACAGAAGCAGCTGTCTATACCAGACACAACTCTATCTGTCACCTGAGGTGACTTGGGGGCCCTGGATGGCAAACCAGGCCCCCTTCCTTCACTTTGCTATGCCCATGCCTGCTGAAATTACATGGGAACACCTGAGCTTCCCTGTATGGATTCCTCCAAGCGCTACTCTGGCTCTGCCACCAAGGGTTCTCTATTAGGATGATGAGCAACCAGCAAGGTCAGTGGTGGGGCCTTGCCCATAGTGGACCATCTGACACCACCATAGGACACAGCTGGCTGTTTCAGACACCCAGTGTAAAGACCCATCCAGTAGAAATGGAGGCTACAGTATCCAGAGGCAGATGCCTGGATTTTGTCATCCTGTTTGGTCCCGATAGCGTCAGCTCCTTTTCTTTAACTCTGGGGCAAGAGACAGTAAGGACAAGACAACCACCTCACCTCTCACCAGCCAGGACACTAAAACCTCAGCTCATTAGCAACCTGAGAATCTTATTTAACTAGTTCTCCATTTGAGCACACTTTTATTGGAACAAGGCAAGCACAGGAAAACAAGATGAGAAGCTGGGACTTAATTTAAAAGATAACTTCAAGGACAGTCCCTTCCGTACCATTTCTCTGTTTAAAGCTCATCTTCAATGCTTCGGTGACTTCAGATAAAGCCCAATTCCCTGAAATCAGCACTCAGCTCAGCACAGCTAGATAGAACTCGCTAGCTTGCCACACCCTTCTTGGCCAGTGCCATGCGCAGAGGTGACTTGCTCCAAATCCAGTGGCTTCGAGGACCCCTCTTTTCTTCCTCATTGACCATTAACAGGGACAATGTTCTCAGGCTCAGACGAGGCTCTGCCTCTATGGTATGACCTGTTATGTTATATTAGCACTTACAAAAGTTGGTAGTGACAGCCAGCCAGTGGGCTCCTCAGGGAAGAGCCTTACAAAGGTTGCACCCATGGTTGTGAGCTTGGGAGGGCATCAGAAAATGGGAGTCACTGTCATTGTCCTGGATACCTCCCCGGATCCTTTGGTTACATGTATAACACAAAATATGACTTGTGTCTACTAGCTTCTGTTCCCTGAAAGGGGAGATCATACTGTCCACCTGAAGGTTTTTGTAAGAAGAAAATCACATAATGCACATGACAGGCAGGGCTAGCACCCAGAAAATGCTCCGTGATCCTTAGCTATTATTACTCTCTTCTAGTGGGTTGAGAGGGACCAAACCCAGTTCCGTCCTGGAAGCCAGAAATGACTTCAGTGCTTAGAATCACCATTAGCAAATAGAAACGCTTTCAGGTCACAATCTCCTGGACAGGGATAGGCTGGCTAAGGTCAGAACTGGGACCAGGAATCAGACTTTGAGGGGCCATTAGGATGCTGCTCAGACTACCTATGCTGCAGGATATCAGGGTTGGATTTGGGGGATGAAGTAAAGTGGGAAGAGAGGAAACTCCAAGCAGAGCCCATGCCAATATTTGGCTAGGCCTTACTTAAGGGAAGGGAAGGAATCCATGCTGGGTAAATGAGGTAATGAATGTGCAAGTGCTCTGAAAACTGCAAAGTGCTATCTATACAAATGTGAAGGCTTATTGCACTCATCCGTTTCCCTACTCGGTGCTCCCAGGGATTTTTAATAAGAGCTCCTCTGGAAAGTCCTAGCCTGGCTTTTGATTAACTAAAGGGAAGAAGAGTGCGCAGCGTGGTCCACTGGGAGTCCTCTGTGTCCTCAGCAGAGCAGAGGTCCTGGCTGGGAGAGCGGGGTGCACTAGCAACATGCACTCATGAAACTGAACAGCACGCAGTCATGAAACCTGTCTGATGTGGGAATTTTCCCAGCTCCAAGAAAACTATTGTTTTTAAAAAATATCTTTATTGTCAATAATTAGGTCCATGGTATGAGCAAATCTTTATGCATGCATATTGTACATGCTCAAGTGTTTGCATGAGCATGTGTGTGGAGGCCAGGTGAGAATTTAGGGTGTTGATCTTCAAGTTGTCTACGTTATTTTGAGACAGGGCCTTTCATTAGTCTGGCCCTGTCTATCCAGTTATATCAGGTGAACCCCGAGCCCCAGGAATTCTCCTGCCTCTACCTCCCCAGTGCTGGGATTACAGGTGAGTGACTCAGACCTGGCATTTTTACATGATTTCTGGAGTTCTGTCCTCACATTTAACAAAGAAATGATTTCTCCACTCTCAAGTTATTCTTAAAAGATAGAATGAGCTCTGCAGAGGAGGAAGAGAAAAAAACACCAAGGGTCCATGTAGCGGGGAGTCAAGTGTGTAATATCTCAGGAACTGCCTTTAATTCTCAAGCCTGTGTTTCCAGCTCAGCAGTTAAGTTAGCCCAGACCAGTGCAAACCCTTCCCATATGTTTCATTCCAGGAACAAGCACTGTCCGTGGAGAGAGAAGATTCCCGAAGCCCTAATATCAGTGATTATCCGTGCAGCACAGCTTCTCCAGGCTGATTGGCTTGTGGTCGTGGTGGACATGCTCCTGAGTCTCTTTCCCACCCGACAGCCATGGCAACCAGTCAAATGCATGAGTGTGTCACGATCTGCAGCTGAACTTCAGCACGAGGCAGCCAGCATGGTAGAGAGGCCAAAGGACAATGTCCATTTCCCTGGCAAATGTCTGTCCCCTCATTTACAGCTAACCTTAACCTGATTATGTGGGTCTTCACTTAGGGTAAAGGAGCCTCACTTAAGACTTCCAGGAAACTTTAGTCTTTCCCATCCCACTAAAGTATGAAGAGGAAACCCTGGACCGCTGAAGGAATAGCTATCAGGGTGAAGTATGGGGTTCTTGGGAAGAGTTAGGACTTCTTAAATATTTAGAAGCTTCCTATATTACAGATGCCTCAACGCACACACTGTTGATTGTTCTTAAGAAATGTTGCTGAAACCTGAAGGAAGCTTCATGTTCCTTCGTCACTGCTCTGTACCCAATCCCTAGCACAGGTCTTGATGCCAAGGATAGACCAGAAAATGTTTGTTCGGTGACTATGAAGCGACCACCTTATTCAGGTTTCAAAGCTCTTGGAAAGACAGGAGTGAGGTGCTGCAGGTTCTTTGTTCTCTGATTTCCACACGATAACTCAAGTAACCCCCCATTTTCCTAAACAAGTAGGTCGGACCTAAAAAGAGCAACCATCACAGTGTCAGTGATGTTACTTCCTTCACCCAAATCTGAGCCAGCAAATGAGCATGATATGCTCAGGGGACAGTGAAAACTCTAGTTTAATTCATCTTCATTAAACTAGAAAGGTCAAGTTGCTTGTTTCGTTCAAAGATTATCGGGTTCTAGGAAGCTAGACATCCTTTCTTCTTCCCTTTCTCTCTCTCTCTCCTTCCTTCCCTTCCTTCATTCTTTGCTTTCTTCTATCCTTCCTCCCTCCCTCACGCTCCCCTTGGCCTCTCTCAAAGAACATATAAAAGCTGTATTTGGAACTGAAACACAGAGACTCAAATCATTGTTAGGCCGTGTTGGCATCAAACTTTGAACCTATCCAAAACATCTGTGAAAATTCTGGAATAATAGCTGCGCACTCCAGATCAAACCAGCTGGGGCTTTTGAGGAACACAGGCTGGGTGGAGAGACCACAGGCTCTGGAGTGATAACTATGCTCTGAGAATAACCAGCCTGGTCTCATGTCCCATCCAGTCATGGGGCACTTCCATGACAGAGAACAGCATCATGGCTATGGAATTTCTAGTTCCTCTGGTTTCTTAACGTTTGCCTCCAAATCAACCTCCGTATCTCACTTGTCCTTTGGCTGGAGCAGAGAGCTGAGGGGCCCTTCCATTGCCCACAAAGAACGTGACCATGGCCTCTTGTTTTCACATTACTTGTACTGGCAAAAGGACTGCAGCCAGAGGGGTTGGCTATTGCAGGAGGCCTCTGAAAGTCTCTGAGCGTGTAAGAAGAGATGTATTCTGGCCTAACTTGCTCATTCACTAATTTATTTAATGTTCATTAGTTAGCTGTTTGGAGACCATCTAGTGGGTGCCAGACACTTTAGACCCTCTGCTGCACAAGACAGCTATGTTTTTTGTTTGTTTGTTTGTTTTCCTCCTGGAACTAGAGTGAGTGAGGTCATGAGAAGGAGAGACACACACAAGTCAACAAATAGTTCATATTTATACAGATTCTGGTAAGTGTTGTGAGAGAAATGAACAGGTTACAGCTGTGATCCAGAATGACAACCAGAGAGAAAGCTGTCAGCTACTTTTCACACTATTTTGCCACTACCCACCTCCACACTGAATCAGAGGAAGTGGCCTTCTGTGCTGTGTGACAAAGTGGCCAATTACGCCTTAGTGTCTGACCAGGAACTCCGCCCATGTTCTCTCCACCTCTCACTTTTTCTGTAGAATTTACATTTTAGAGTCTGGCTATGCCAAGTAGTTTGGAGATGAGTCAGCTGAGGTCTGGAGAGCCGACCTGTCCTGCTCCAAATGGCCGGCAGGTGTGTGTGTGGAGGGGTTCCAGATACCGTGCTGTCCATCTCCTCCACGCTGGCTTCTCTGCAGGGCCCCTCCCCCCAGCATGCTGCCTCAGTTCCTTTCTGGTTTTCCTTGGTTTAGTCAGATCTTCAATGAACTTTTCTCTGTGGAAGAACTGTACTAGGCACAAGTTTGTGTGGGATCCAATAAAACGTCAGATGATATCGAGCATACGTCAGGCAAAGCCCGCAGCCCAATAAGTTATTATGGGTAAATGTTACAACTTTATTTTGAGGAGAATACATGTGTACTATCAAGCTGTTTTATGGATATGCAGCATGATTGATTACAGTATGCGGATCTGTCACAACAAGATAAACTCAGATAGAATAATCTGTGGATATTTAGGTTTTGGCAATTTGTTATCTGAAGAAGACTCTAGAAATGATAATTCCTCCCATTTCAGTGATTTCTCTCTTCCTCTCCCCAGTAAAGGACCATTTGCAGGGTTCTGACTCCTGATGCTTCTTGCTTGGGCCTTTGTCCTGTGGCTCAGCATTCAGCCACCATGGGAAGTTGTTTGCCATGAAGGCTGCAGTAATAGCTGGGGTTTGGTGTTGGGGTGGGGAGCCGGAGCTGTTGTCTTAGAACAGACTCTGTTTTAAGCCAACAAACAAGCAAACATGAAAAGGAAAACATCACTATGATTTGTTTAGCACATAAAACAGTTTGAGTAAAAATGGATTGCAGCAAGGAGCAGACAATTTTGAGAGGAGCCCCAAGCAACTTGTTGCTAAAAAATGACTGGACAGAATTCATCAGCGCCTCTTCAAGGAACCATTTGTCTGTGAAGCAGAATTACTTGAACGAATTAAATCAAGCTGAAGTTCCCACTTCTTCCCTGAAGCCATCTCTGATTACCTTGGGATACCATGACCTTCTCTGGATTTCTCGAAGAGCCCAGGCTCTTTTTTTTGATGAGTTACCAGTGTCCACATGGATTTCCGCTCTGAATGATGACCTTGTCTGATTGTTACACCACTTCTCAGGCATATGGAGAGGAGCCATGGCCATGAGGAAGGGAACTGGAGAAGCACAAGGCGAAATCTTGCATTAGCATCTTGGCTCTGCCTCCCTCCCCGCCTGGTTCAGTAACTTCCCATGAGCCTCATCTGAAAGCAGAGACCAAGGCACCTTGTCTGTCCACCTGGCAAGGAAGCTGTGAGTGAGCCACATATAAAGCATCCGAAGCACTTTATAAAGTATGCAGACCTAGTCAACAAATATTCATGAAGCCACTGAGACAATTACTTATGATTTCAGTTCAAACACAGTCGTCTCTGTTTTGTTTTCCTGACCAGTCACTTAAGACCTCAGCTGCTCCTACCACCAGAAAGTGCAGTCCTTCTCTTGATTCTCCCCAAATCCAAGAACACTGAGAATTCTGCATGGCCATCAATCTGCTCCTTGGGGCATGGTGTCTGCTCACCCTGGGTCACAGAGCCTGCACAACCTGCACCCTGGCTGTCAAAATCCCTGTGCTGGTCTTATAGGTTTAACTCCAGCTACTCTAGTGCTGAGCTTTCCTAGGTGTGGGGCCTCAGACACACACTCACATGCTGAGCCAGTGTTCCTCAGAGTGCTTCTTTGGGATGTCTGGATCCTTCCGGCTCCCACCAGTTCTAGACCAGGATCATCTTACCTTCACAAAACTTTTAGGTCCTAGGACTGATCCTGTGTCAGAAGGTCACAGTTCTTCCTTCTTGGGAAATCCCTATTGGAACTTTCTTTTTTGCCAAAGGACTTGGCAGGTTCATGTCCTGGAGATAATGACATCATGTTTGTGCCTTTGTATACTCATTTTTTTAAACATGTATGAATTTTCACGTGTGTGTGGGTGCACATACACATATATGCATTTGGTCAGAAACTGATGTCCTGTGTCTTTCTCAGTCACTCCTCATCTTATTTTTTGATGCCTGATCTTTCTCTGAACTTAGAACTCATTCATTCAACTAAACTGGCTGGCCAGCAAGCCCTAAGGATCCTCTCATCTCTGCCTCCCCAATGCTAGGATTATAGGCAATACACAATCATGCTTGGCTTTGATGGAGACACTGGGGATCAAACTCAGGTCCTCATCCTTAGGTGGAAAGCACCTTTCCCATTGAGCCATCTCCTCAAACTCTCATTCCTTTTAATCTGGAACTTGGGAACGAGAAGTATCATCATCTCAGGGGATGGTTGTAGGAAAGTAAGTGAGATGCTAGACATAAAATTCTCTCAGCAGAGTCTATGGTTTAGATTAGATACTGGAGGTGTTAATCTATATTGATTGAAGGGATTATGGTCACTGTGGTCCATATAGTTGGGTTTCCCAAATCTGAGATTTATGTTTTCAGGATTAGGATTCAGGTTATATTTCACTTAAAAGGGTCCTGGGCTCCTAACATAGCTAATGCAGCTTAGTTGTACCCTTTGCCCCCGTTGCCACTCATGAAGTGTTGGAACTGATTATTCCAGCAAAGAGACACACAGGGGAAGTTGTATCAGTCAGCTTTTGCTGTATAACAAATAGCTGTCAAACTCTGGGGCTTCAAAGTGTCCACCATTCATTTCATTCATGATTTCCTTGTTTTGCTGGGAAGTTTTCCTGTCTTGGGCTGGATTAGTTGACCACTGCCAGCTCAGGCTTCTCACATATATATGGTCAGCTGGTAATTTTGTTGTTGGTTTGATGATCAGGGTAATTGTACTCATCTGGACTCTGGTAGCTGGCTCAAGTGAGCTTCCTCCAGGGGACACTTAATTTCCTATAGTCTAGCTAGGGGCTATATTGCAGCTCTATGGTGGCAATGGAAGAAGATACAAGGAATTTTGAGCTATAGGCTTGGGTTTGCACATTCTCTTGATCAGTGCTATCATTTCATTGCAGAGGTTTTGCTGTTAAGAATTTGGGATTATTTATATTCCAGAACAGTAGCTAAACCATCTCCCCAATCTAAGGCCTCTTTCTTATTTTCAATTTTGAATTCTAATAGGGTTAAGAAATCTCTCTCTCTCTCTCTCTCTCTCTCTCTCTCTCTCTCTCTCTCTCTCTCTCTCTCTCTCTCTCTCTCTCTGCTGAGATAGCAGCTCACTGTACCCCAGGCTGGAACTCACTCTGTAGCCCAAACTGTTCTCAAACTCAGGTCAATCATCCTAGCCCAGCCTCCCGAGTGCTAGGATAAAAGGCGTGAGCCACCATGCCAGGCTTCACTCTATTAAATTTTAATTTAGTTTAACTTATAGCCACTCTGTGCCAGTTACAATATGCAACCGAAATACAGTGACAGAGTACTAGAAGACATTATGGAAAAAGATGAAAGTACTTCCCTGGTCTATGACAGGAGCTTTAGCCTGATCTAGAGAAAATAGGGAGCAAGCAAGCATGAGGAGGTATAGTGGTTGGGATGTGAAATGTCCCCTATAGGCGCATGTGTCTGTGATTAAGCTAATCATTTCCCAGGTGGTAAAGCCTTTGGGAGGTGGAGCCCTACTGGAGGAGGTGTCACTAAGGACAGCCCTAGGGATTGGTTAGTCCAGCCCTACTAGGTGTTGGCTAGCCAGTTTACTCTGGTCTGTTTCCACCCAGATGATATGATAAGATGTGATGCCCTGTTCTCTAGCAATGAGAAGGTAATTGCAAAAGGTGGAGCCTTTATTTACTTATTTTTGTTTGTTTCCTTTGGTTTTACTGGAGATTAAATTCAGGGCAATACACATGCTATGCAAGGACTCTGTTTCTGAGCTATAGCTCTAGTACAAGGATGAATGTTGAAGGATGGGTAGAATTGTCCATGTTTGATGACGGAGGGAAATAAAATGCAAGGATAAAAATGGAAGTTATATAAAAAGATTGCCCAAACCTGTTCCTTCATTATCATGAGGCTTCAGGACTGTCTAAGTTTTACTTATATTTAGGGGAAGGATCACAACCAAGCCCTGATTTCCACTCAGAAAGGAATCAGATTATCAAATAGATACTCTTAGTTATGGCCACC
This sequence comes from Zapus hudsonius, assembly GCA_004024765.1. NCBI lineage: Eukaryota > Metazoa > Chordata > Mammalia > Rodentia > Dipodidae > Zapus > Zapus hudsonius. The sequence continues at coordinate 5,678 of PVHP010000822.1, read as the reverse complement.
TCAAAAAGTTCCTCACAAATGTAAGTGTGTTTCCTCTTCACTCTGACTCTGTCTCCCTTACAAGGAGCTCTACACCCAGCTCCCGGCTCCCATGTATTTATAAAAGTAAGAACTTCTCCCAGGCTCAGCAGGTGAGGATCCCAGACAGAGGTCTCTGCTCAGAGCCCAATGTGTTTCTTGCATACCTCTATGGACAATGTGGTCCCTCTGTGCAGAGGCTGTGCTATGGAACCAGCCTCACCATCTGGGTCTCATGCAGTGTGTTGGAAGACATTACCTGGAGCAATGCTGCATGTGGCAATATACAAAGTAAACTCAGAGGCAGAGGGTAGAATGGTGGTGGCCAGGAGCTGGGCTGAGGAAAATGGGAAATGATCACAGGGGAGATTTCTAAGACTAGTAAATTTTAGGCACTTGAAGTATGGTATGACTACAGAGTTTGATACCTGTGTTGTGCACTTGTAAGAGAAGAGATCTTAAATGTTCCCAAAGGTAAACAGGTAGTAGGTAGGATGATGGATATTTTAAATGGTTTGACTGTGATAATCATTTCACTATATATATATATATATATATATATATATATATATATATATATATATATATCACTATATATATATATATATATGGTTAAGTTTTGTTGTCATCTTGACCTTTCAAATAATCTTGGGTGGGTCTTTGAGGATGTTACAGGAAGGCAGCTTCTCAGTAGGGGGCAGGATGTAAGGAAGCTCAAAGAAGCTAGAAGTAAACATCCTTTCCTGTGTGGGCAGTGCAGGAAGGAAATTCCAGAGACTCAGGAAGCCATTAAGTCTGGGACAGAATTGCAAGATCCCACCCTAGGGCTATATAAAGGTGAAAGAATTCTCTCCTTGGCCCCCTCCTGCCTGTTCCCTGTCCTGTGTGTGTAGGTGATGGGTTTTTCTCTCTCTGCTCAGACCTGTGAAATACGGTCAGCCTCTTTTGCTGTTAAGGAACTTCCCCTCAATCTGTAGTTTCAATAAATAACTTTCCTCCCCCAAATTGTGCCTGGTTTGAAGATTCATCCCAGCAGCGTGTGGCTGACTACGACACACACACACACACACACACACACACACACACACACACACACACACATATATATATTGAAATGATTATTTATAGAATGATATATAAAAATATATATACTATATATATGAAATGATACATATAGTGAAATGATTATAATCACAATGTTATGATTTGAAATATATTTCAAATCATAACATTGTGCCTTAATAATATATAATGTTCATTTGTCAATTATACTCCAATAAATCTTGGGAGAAGGTATAGCTGTAGGATCTTTCATTACATATTGTTTTGATGTCTTGTCAGATACTGTTTTGTACAAAAGACTATAAGTTACTGATGGCTCTTCTGGAATCCTTGGTCCTTAGATTCTGCCTTGACTAGAAATGTACATTGTTCATTTTACTGTGGCTCCTTTTGGCTGTAATCCTCAGTTATGGACCCGGGAATCCCCACAAATCCAATGTCAGCCATGATCTCCTACCCCTGCCAGATGCTACACAGTTCTTGGGCATACAGCCTTCAGAGCAGTATCAAGTTCAACATCTTATGGAATTATTAGAAACGATCTTGTCAATAGATAGAAATGTTCTTATTTGGTTGACTAAGACTCATGGGAATTGAAAACCTGCCAAGAACCTTCAATTAGTGAGGGGTTGGCACAGGATAGAGGGCAAGATCTTAAGCCTTCAAGAGCAGAATTTCATCGAGAAATGCAGGGAAAACAGCCTCTGGCATGTTATCAAAGTGTACCTTCAGACTCTCTCGCACCCTGGTTCATGTCTTGTCAGAGACAACCAGCCCGGACGTCGGTTACTCCTTCACCTCTTCTCTCTGACTTGACTTCCCTGTTCATGGCCTGGTGTCTACCTAGTCTTTCCAGCCTCATATGTTCATGTCATATACCCAAGGCCATAGAGGCAGAGAACATGAGGCTGTTATTGCCATAGGTAAATAAATTCTACTCAACTTTTTTTGGGGGGGGGATGCAGGGAGGGGCGGGTGACGAATCCTCAAGTCCTTCTTTATTGCATCAGCTCAGTGAAGGGCTGAAGGAGCTCCCCAGGAGAGGAAGCCTGGCTGAGAATAGTTGACATTGGACCAAAGGTTGGATTTTTGTGCAGAGGGCAGACCTTGGGCCAACCACTAAGAGTGTCAGGAGGCAAATTTTAATCCACCACAAAAGGACTTCTGACTCCTTTAAGGCTGTCCAGTGGAAGAAGATTTTTGCTGTAAGCAACTGTTTATCAATTCATGGGAGTTGTCAGTTCCCTGATGTGGATCACAAAATGACAAGAGGCTTTTTTGGTCAAACGAAAGCCCATCAGTTTTTCTTTATTAGAACCAGCCATTGGTCCTAATTTTAGATTCTAGAACAGCAGCAAATAAAGCTAATCACTCTTGCACATTTTACAAGAGGGGCTTGTAAATGAATTTCGAATTGGCAGAATTTCAGGCATGGTTATGAAGTGGAATGAATTTCAGGCCAGTGGGAGATATTTTGGGGCAGCATGGTTCTTTTCAGTCGACACTCTTATCATTTCACAAAACTGACCAGTGGCCATCGTGGGCTGGGTGAATGCTTGAGAAACCTGCTGTAACTTTCAACTGCTAAAGATGCTTTTGGTGGCCAGAAAACTTCAGAAAGGGCTCGGTACCCTTCAGATTTAGACTCTGAAAGCAGTAGGGAGACTGGTTTGAGAAATAGCTTTGTTGGATGACCCAGGGACAGAAATGGGGCCGTGAATAATTTCTGCATCTTGCTTGGGGACTTTGCCAAAAGAATGCAAAATATTACTAAAAGGGGTTGTTGGCACCCCGTGCCATCCCTAGGAGAGCACACCACGTCATTTAGTCCCTTGTACTAGACATGACACCTCGTTCCTGAAGGTTACCCCAGTTTCTTCCTTCATGGTCACTTATAATGGAAGTAATGGAAAGTAAGTCTAGCCACAGTTTGTATTTCCTGCTGGAAGTTAAAAGTAGCACCACCACTGCCATCAAGGTGATGTTAGGGCCTCAGCTTTCCATTTCCACGACACAGTATTTTGGACCTTTTCCTATGTTAGTTAGGCACTCTGGTTGGGACCTCCTGGGCCCCAAGTATCATAGAAGCAATAATGTAGACACTTAGCTCCCACTAAAGAGCTAAGAGATTATTCTTGGTCCAGGAGGATGTTACAATCAACTTCCTGCACTCGCAGACTTATTTAACCAACCAGTTCATACCCTTTCTTTTCTGGTTATGACAAGGAAATACAGGCTGGCTCTCCACACATGCACTTACAGATGCCTGAATCTTTGTATGCATTTACTCGACCAGCACTTACATGGGCTTTGACAGAGTCAGACACGAAGTATATGACAAGGGTAGAATGAGGCCCTTTCATTTCAGGAGCTTTTGGACGAGTTGAGAGATGGTCCTGCGAATCAACCTGCCCATGAGACAATGGCTGCACTGGAGTTTTGCACAAAGGACAATGCGACAAGCCTAGGAGAGGCTTGACTGCCTGGGGGATTCAAGGCAAGTGTGAAACGAGCCTTGATAAATTAATAACCATTTTCTCAGACAAATGGCCCAAGAAACCTCCATGTGGAGCCAGAGGTAAGAGACAGCCATGTAGAGACATCCATCTAAGGGGGGAGGGGCTGTCTTTGCTCCTCATGGTGGCATTTTCCCTTTCTAGAAATACACAGCTACGTCCCTATCTTTAAACTTACATACCTGAATTAAGTGTCTTTATGCTGTCAAACTAGGTCACATGATTACAAAGTTCAAATTCCCTATAAGAAGTAGAAAAACCCTAGCATCTCTCACCTGTTAGGATTAGGCTGGGCTCAGCACTACATTATTCCACGCTGTGTAAATGGGCTTTTCAAACTGTGCCTTGCCCTGAGGGACTCCATTTTCAGTGCAGCTTTTGACTCCATTTTGAGTATGGAGGGTAATTCTGCACCTGGGTGGACACAGGAATGGCACCATCTGTGTAGCACCACCCCCCATGTGGCACAGAGCGACAGACATGGTAGAAACAGTGCCATCCCATAAACTTACCAGGGACTGGAAACAGGCATATTAAAATCAGGCCCAAGATCTCAGACACAGCAGACTGAGGAGCGGGTATCACACCCTCACCTGGACCCCATTAACAAAGTGGACACCTAGCTCTGCAATGGCACTACCCTCACCGACACGACCCGTTTCCTGACCCACCCAGGTGTGCATCAAGGAACTCCTTGCTGTTCTGGGGGCTTCAGTGTGGCTCCACGAGCACTGCTGATGCAGCCCGCTGGATGGCCGCCTGCCCCGGCTGCCCTGTGGACATCTCTGTTTAGCCATCCATCTGTGTGCCTGGACCCAGTCCTGCTCTTTGCTTTGCTTCACTCCTGTAGTTCAGTTCTAACCCTGCAACCTGACTCTACCCAGAAGTCAGCAGCAGAAACACGCAGCTTCTCCTGCCCACCCAGCTTCTCCTGCCCACCCAGCTTCTCCTGCTCTCCAGCTTCTCCTGCCCACCCAGCTTCTCCTGCCTACCCAGCTTCTCCTGCCACAGGGCATCTTATCAATACTGACTCTTGTATTTCTGTCAGTTTCTCATCTGTGGCTCTTCAGGCCTCCTTGAAACTCATTGCCTTTTTAGCCTTTTACGATCATTCTCCTGTGTGCAAGCACACACATGCACACAGAGATAGAGATATATAGATATACTTGCTGTGGCAGGTGAGATGTGTGACTTTAAACATTGGCAATTAAGATTAGAATAGAAGAGCCTGTGTTTGTTTTGGAAACAAGGAACGCCAAAGTATCTAGCAAATTGACTCCATTGAACCCCCTATGTCTTGTGAATTCATTGCTAATTCAGTAAATTCTGACATTGTGGCGAGACGGAAGCATGGCTATGTTTCTGACATAGTGTACTCATAACATTACCCCTGAACCCTACTCTTCAGAAAGATCATTCTCCGCTTTCTGATTTTACTTTATTGATTTTTACCTTAATATTTTAGATATTTTTTCTTCCTTCCTTCCTTCCTTCCTTCCTTCCTTCCTTCCTTCCTTCCTTCCTTCCTTCTTCCCTCCCTCCCTCCTTCCCTCCCTCTTTCTTTCTTTCTTTCTTCTTTCTTTCTTTCCTTTCTTTCTTTCTTTCCTTCCTTCCTTCCTTCCTTCCTTCCTTCCTTTCTTTCTTTCTTTTCTTTTCTTTTCTTTCTTTCTCTTTCCAAGCTTGTTTTATCTAGCCCAGGCTGCCTAGAACTTCATAAGCAGTCCAGGCTTACCTTGAATTTGTAATCCTTCTACCTCAACCTCCACCCCTGTGGCTTCTAGGACATTTTTATTTTATTTTATTTATGAGAGAGGGAAAGAGAGAGAGAGAGAGAGAGAGAGAGAGAGAGAGAGAGAGAGAGAGAGAGAGAGAGAGAGAGAGAAGGCACATGCCAGAGCCTGCAACCACTTTGTGCATCTGGTTTTACATGGGTACTGGGGAATCAAAACTGGGTCCTTAGGCTTGACAGGCAAGCACCTTAATTACTGAGCCATTTCTCCACCCCAAGGACATTATTTTTTTTAACTTCTATCTGCTCAAGTTCACTTCTTTGCATCCTTCTATCCTGACACAGTTATGGTG
>PVHP010000821.1:113739-125058 GCA_004024765.1 Zapus hudsonius | reverse complement strand
AAGAAACCCTCTGTTTTCTGGAATTCAAGAAGCTCGTAACAACCAACAAAAGCTAAGGAAATTTCCCTAGAAATTATGTAAAGAACTAAAATTTTTAAAGTTTTTGAAAAAAGTTTGAATTTTTATTTGTTTCGGACTGTGGAGTGGCAAGTACATTCCTCAGATTCAATTTCACACTGCATAGGGGCAGTCAAGTGCTAGATAATGCCCTGGTATTCAGGTACTTTGTCCAAATTCATTAGTCTTTATTAATAATTAGCAGAGACTTATCAATGTCAGATAGTGTTGGTAAATTTAACAATTTATGTTTGTTAACATTGTTAAAGTGATATTTTGCCCAAAGCAAAGTCTGTTTTAAATGAGTATCTTTTTATTTTCCTCCTAAAGTGATAAAACAAAATTAACTAATGTGTTATTCTTATCACTGTATGTATAATAGGAAACTTGTACAAATACCAATTAGCAGGTATCCTTAAACTAAGCTGTATTAAATATAACGGATCTGTGTATATGACTATTTTCTGAAACTTCTTCTAAGGTCAGTAAGGTGGAGGGTCTAAAATTCAATCTGAATTTAAATCATTAGATTCTGAAGTTTCTGAAGGTCATATGAATGAGATAAGCTTAATTTCAGAAAACTGTGAGAGATATCTACAATTCTGTCAGAGACCAACTATACAACTAAGTCTTCACCATGTGAGAGGGGCAGCTGTGTTGATGACACACAGAGCAGGGGTGCTCAGGGCACTTATCTTACATGTCAGTATTGGCAACGATGATTGATGGCCTGCTCATTTTTCATTAACTGTTCTGATCCAGAAATTAATAACTGCCAATTTTAAATCATAATGACAATGTTTCACAATTGAAAAACTGTGTAAATATACGGTGGAAATATATGACATTTTTGTGTCTAGTTTATCTCAGAATGTCATTTAAAAATGAGGCATGAATAGAGAGGAGAATGGATATTAGTACATGGCATGGTATGTGGGGCCGTGGCCTGGTGAGGTAATCATGGAAGGATATGAATAATCACTTGGTAAAGAAGGAGAATGACAAGAGATGCATTGTTTAAAGCAGTGAAATTCTTGTGAAATTGGAATTGTGGATATTATATCTTCATTATGATTCCAGAGATCCCCAGGTTTAGAAACCCCAAATCTCAGATCCTTGTCCAGGTTATGAAAAATAGAAAAATGCACTCAGAGAAGATTAAATTATGTAATTTTTATTAAACATAAGGCGAAAAGAGGAGAGAAGAAAAATACTGAAAGGTAAGAGGAGTTCCTCTATTCTCAGCTTTGCTAGGAAAAGTAAAAGAAAACAGGAGGAACATTTCCACATGGAGGCTTGGGTCAAGTCCTTTTATAAATTAGGCATCTGAGTAGGATGAGCCTTATTGCCAAGTTCAGCTTTGTAGGAAAGATCCCACTTGTCTGATAGGTGAGGATCACTGATACAGAAAGGGCCCACACACAGGGATTAAACCAGCAAAATCTGTGGGTGTTTACAGCCATCTTAGATGACATTGAAGAAGATTGGAAATCACATCCCACCAGGGCAGAGTGGTGACATCTGTTTCTGAGGCCCAATCCCTAGCTGATGATGTATTTGAAAAAGTTATTTTGCTCCTAAACCATATCAAAAATATTTAATGATTGCAGTTTAAAAATAGTAAGAATAGATATAAAAATCTTTAGAACAGAAACAATACTTTTTAGGTACTATATATGTTATTTAGGAAGGTTTAGTCATTCTACAATGCATACACACTACTAAAAATCGTGATTTTCAAACAACCAGTTTTTTCTGTCAAAGTAAAACAGAAAAAAAAAGTTGAATTTGCAATGTTTGGAATGAATGCATGCTTAAATAAAAAAACTTTGCATTTCTATTTAATTGTTACATAAACAAGAAATGACAAGCACATACATAATTTGCAAACATACAGTTTCAGAAATCTTTTCAGAGATGAACAATTGAGTTATAAGCCTCTTGAATATTTATCAGGGAATTTATATGAGACATTACATTTCATTTATATCAGACGTTACATTTCATTTATTTTTTAATATTTATATTATTTATTTATAAGGAGAGAGATAAGAAGACATAGAAGGGGTACAACAGGACCTCTAGCCATTGCAGACAAACTTTAAATGGATGCACCCACTTTGTGCACCTGGCTTTATGTTGTTTGGTAATGGGTATCAACCCCAGTTTGTTAGGCATTACAGGCAAACACCTTAATCACTCAGCCATCTCTCCAGCCCCACATTTTATTTTTAGTACAAGTTTCAATGTATGAAGAGAAGACTATAGGAAGACTTTGAAAATTGTAATTACTATAATGGGACTGTCTGCTGTGAGTTGCATCATGATTTCCCCATATCCAGATATATGGTGTACCTATAACTCAGAATATGTCTTTATTTGGAAAGCATCTTTACAGAGAGTCATTCAAGTTAAAATAATGTCCTAGGGTGAGCCCTTGTCCAAAATGACAGGTGTCCTTATCAAAAGGATAAATTACGAAATAAGGATTTTCTCAGAGAGAAGGCAAAGATAGTCATTTATAAATAAGTCATGCAACACCAAGGCTACACACTGTAGGAGACATTTCTGAAACTGATTCTTCCCTGAGAACTTTAAACACACACCTGCACTCAAATGTCTACCTTCACTGGTTGTTGGAAATTACATTTCTTTTTTTATTTTTTAAATATTTTATTTATTTTATTTGAGAGAGAGAGAGAGAGACAGAGAGACAGAGAGAGAGACTGAGGCATACACAGAGAGAGAATGGGCACATCAGGGCCTCCAGCCACTGCAAATGAACTCCAGACACATGTGCCACCTTGTGCATCTCGCTTTATGTGGGTACTAGGGAACTGAACTCTGATATTTCTGCTTTGCAGGCAAACACCTAAACTGCTAAACCATCTCTCTAGCTCAAGTAAAACATTTTCTAAACGCTTAATACATATGCACGTCTGTGATTAATTTTCTTTCTGAAAACACTCTGTTTTAAATGTGTAACTCCCACACATCCTTCAAAAAAGTCTCATTATAAGAACAACCCTTTCCTAGACTTAGTGGCTTCCTGAGTCTCTGGACTTTTCTTCCTACACTGCCCACACAGGAAAGGATGTTTACTTCTAGCTTCTTTGAGATTCTTTTCATCCTGCCCCTTGCTGAGAGTCTTCCTTCCTGTAAACACCCTCAGAAACCTACCCAAGATAATTAAAAAGATCCAAGTTGACTACAAAACCTAACCATCACATTCTGCTTTGCAGGCAAAAACCTTAACCACTGAGATATCTCTCCAGCCTGGAAATTACATTTCTGTTGTGTTATTTTTTAAAGTATGCCTAGAATATTAACACATTTTCCTAAGGAATGTTTCATGTACTAGCTATAGATTTGGTGTCTATACCATACCCATTGATTCAAAAGAACCTATATAGAATCACAATATGATTTTGTAAAGAGGAATCATTAAGATAAAAGCATATGTTTGATAGTCTTTAAATTCAAAGAATAATCATCCAACTTGCTTATCCAGTTGTTAATAAAGTACAGAATAAACATTGTCCAGTACAGTAATTGTGTATAAATATTTATATGGATTTGGAATATCAATTCAATGGCTCATGTTTTGGCGTGTCAGAATTTTGTAGACACAAAGGTGGGAAATAAATGTTTAATAATGGGCTCAATGTAGCCCAAGCTAATTTGGTTCTGATCCTGTAACATTCTATCTATCTGTGACCATAGGTGTTTAATCAGGCCATTCATCCTTGTTTGAAGAAGATGGAGTGCTTTGTCTGAAACTTCAGTTCACATTAGTAATAGTCGATGTGGCCTTTGATAGCATTCTTGATTTTATCCAAATCAAGTTACATGGTGGCAACTACAATTTTTCATAAAATCTGTGAAGTCCCAGAGAAATGAAGCATTTACAAGGAGGCAGAGAAAAAGGGGTGAGGAGAGGGAGAATGTGGGAGACCAGGTCAGGTAGGCAGTCAGCCAGGATCAGCTCACTATTATCTCACATCAGAACTCTGACATACCTAGCCAGCTCAGCTCAGGTGTAGGTGGGTCTCTCAAGTCCAGGCTAAACGGCTGAGATCTAGATGAAGTGCCCAACTAAGGAGAAATTTCAATGTATAAAGCGAACCTAGACACGGTTTCTTTTTACACCTGGTCCTAAAGCTGATCACATCATGCTTTGCTGTGTCTGGGTAAGATTATTTCTTCTCCCTGGCCTTTGCCAGGGGGGAAAAAAGCATTTTTATCATGGACTCTATTCTCTTATTCTCTTTTAAAGCATGCACCTTTTATCTTTTTATCTTCTTTTCTCCTTTTTTTTGATGGCCGTTACATATGAGTCCATCTGCACACATGGTGGTGGGTCATTTATTCCGTCACCTTTCCCACTCTTTTTTTTTTTTTTTTCTTGGTCTGGGTAATGTTTGAATAAAGTGAGACATCTGTGTGAACATCATTCTCTGTCTTGATTAGTCAATTCTTTGGCATATTAAAGGAAAAGAGCTCTGGGTTCAGGGTTTGAGACTCAACTCCCTTGGTTCCCTATCCACAGGGAAGAGGGCACTAGGAAAATAGAGTGAATAAATGCATATTTGCTTAATTTTCAGCCAGTGAAACGTCAGCAAGTTTCAAAATTATAGTGCTCTAAGAACCCGAGCTCTGTGTTAGAGTCCTGTAGGATATTTGGAAGGAGCTGCCTGCTTTCATTCCTATCAAGACTGCAGCAATGCTAATTTCGCTGTCTTTCAGTGTGCACCCAGCTTGCCTCCTGCTCTGCATGGTTAACAGTGCCCTCCCTCCTGCTGGCATCCTCATTCCTCCAGTTGTGGAGATTACTGAGGGGAGAAAGGAGCCATTACTAAACAATGACTGCAAAGTGCTGAGGGGCTCACTCAGCCATGAGACCCTTCTATTTACTGACCTCGTTATTTATGTTGATATTTGCTTAATCTAGGATGGAAGAGCTTGACATATGGGCTGATTTGCCATCACCATGGAAATAAATATTATCCACAGTTCTTCCTGTGATTATATGACATGACATTAATAATATTCAGGCTAATGATTCTAGGCATACCAAAATCACAAAAATATCTCCAGATTTACTCATTGACTATATAGAGCAGGAGATGTTACTGAAGGATGATGAGCTTTTGTAGGATTACTAACCAAGAATTCTGATTAATCTACTGAGAAGAAAGTAGTCAAGAACATGATCAAGGTAAACTAATGCCATCTGGGCTGATGGATTGTTGTAATCAAACCCAATCTCTCTGTTCATCAATCATCTATTTCTCATTTCAGAGACTATCTGGTTACTCTTGAGAGAGGCCCTTCTTTGGTTTGAGCAACATCTCCCTCTATTTCTTGTAATATAGTTTTATTTATTTGAAGAAAGGGGAGAGAGAGGACAGAGAGAAAGAGTGAGCGCACCAGAAATTTTTGTCCTTACAAAGAAACTCCAAATTCATGTGCCACATGGATACTGGAGAATGGAACCTAGGTTGGCTGGATTTAACATCTGTTCCATCTCCTGAGCTTCAAAAGTCCCTCTTAATTATGTTTTTTATAATTACCTCTCAATGCTGATAGAGGGCACATGTATATCCTTGCTTAAAATTCCAAGGTATGAACAAGGTTCCTACCTACAAGACAGTTGGTTAGGATTTTCTTGCTAGACACCCAAAGTGTTCCCTTAGACATTTGGGCCTTTAACACCTTTAGGGAAAGCCTGCTCCCTGCTTAACTATAAGAAGCTTTCTACTCCTGTTTCCCTTTCTCAAGCATGAGTCAAGTACCATTTTATAGGACCCAAGGCCTTCAGTGAACACATATTAAAGATGAACCAGGAAAATCAATAGCATTTTATAGGCAGTAGTCAGGGACAAAAGCCCAAGGAGAACATCGCCACCTTCCCTGCCCTGGCAGGATTAGAACCCATATCTGATCCAGTCTCATTCAAGATGGCTACACACATCAATTCAGCATTCTTCTTCAAGGTTTCCCATGTTGGGCACACTGGGGTGGACTGGTTCCTCCTGTCAGGCTCTGGAGTATACCATTCAAGCAGGGCTCTCCCTTACACACCTGAGTCTGATAGCAGTGGTGAAGTTAACTTTATGTTGCTGTACAAATGCCTTCCAAAAGCAGCTGATTGGAGGAAAAGGTTGATTTTACCAACTACATGATGACAGGGAACAGTGTGGCATGAGCAGAGGCTGAAAATCACCTCCTGGCCAACAACAGGTGGGTAACAGCACCAGGAGAGTGAGTCAAACACTGGCAAGGGGAAGCTGGCTATAGCACCCCAAAGCCCATCCCCAACAATACACCCCCTCCAACAAGGCTGCAGTTACCAAATTGCCACCAACTGCCCAGCACTCAGAACACATGGCTTTATGGGGGGACACCTGACTCAAACCACCACAATGAGCCTCATCCTGATTGAGTGAGTGTCTGGCTCATAAAAAAAGAAGCCAAATTAGATGTGATAATCTCTTGCCCTGTTCTTCACTATCCTGACTTTTGCTTCTGGCTCCCAAAAGTAATTTCTCCCTCTTTGTGTGGGGGCATTTTTCTGCCTGCATTCCATGTGTATATTGCTCTTGGGCTTACTTGGCTACCCATATATATTAAATCTTTCTCTCTATCTCTCTTGCTTATTCATTCTCCTTGGCCTGAATTTGTGTTTATCCCATAGGTTTCTTCCCTTAAGATGTGAGGGCAAACTTCTCTCTCTCTCTTCCCCTTTCCATCCTAGCAAGGAGGAAAATTCTATTTGGCTTTGTTTCCTCAGGTAGCCTTCCCCCTCAACCCCAATTCTCCCTAAAATAAATCCCATGATCTACAATTTGAGTCTTTTCATCAATTCTTTACTCATTCAGATGAGGCCCCAAAAACTGTGTTCTAAGTACCTGGGATCTCTGTCTCTCTGTGGAAGGTGGGTACTTCTTGCACCCATAATCCTGCACCAATGTATCCTCTGGCTGATCTCAGTTACAATTTAAGGTTTACTTTGTCACAAACCCATCTTCACTACTGGACAGAGCACACCTATCACCCAAATGGAAGCAGGCATATCCCAGAGGGTTGTGGGAGGGGCTGAGGAAGAGCAGAGCACTTACTGCTCAGCTCTGCCCAGAGAAACCTTGTCTCTGAAATATTGTCTGAATATTCTGCCTTGATTTTTCAGCTTTCAGCATCTTTATTTTTCTTAATAAAGGGATTCATTTTAATTTTCTGCTGAAATTTATGGAAATGAGTCATCCTCACAGTCTTGATGTCTAGGCTAATATTTTATTCTTAAATATGGTTATAATTGCTTACATTCTAAGCTTCATTTCTTAACATTTCCCTCGGAAATTGAAGCCTTAGGTCTGTAAGTTATTCTCTGTATTCTTTTAGTTTCCTGTTGCTCCTGACACAAGTAATTAATTATAAACTATTTCATGATGAGGATGGAGTCAGATTTTATAAAGGGACTCCTGAAAGCTCTAAGTAGCATTTTAATGGTTGAAGACTAAGTTTTGGCAAAGACACCAATGTTAACAGGTCCTAAATGGGATATTGACTATAAAATAAAGATATCACATAAAGCACGTCAGTAGTTTAAAATTCGTCACCAATTCCTTGGTTTGTCCCCCATGAGGTGGTCAAGTGTGTGTTTATGTTCTTGGCAATGTATAACCTTGTGAATATTCAAGTAGATAAGATGCCCCATAAGAATGACCCTATAGGTTACACAGGACCAGGAAGCTTCTGGAAGGTTAGCTAGAGATCCCTGCTTTGGGAGACTTCAACTGCTGGAATGAAGCCTCACAGAAGTCATGCGGAGAGACAACAAATTATCTTGGAAAAGAAAATGTGCATTTCAAGTAAACTTTAGAGGAAGGTTAGGTAAATTAGGATTTTTCTTGATTCTTCTATTTTAATGCACTCTAGACATTCTGTACATACACACAATGCTCTTCAACTTCAAGTTTTATACGGCAAAGTATTTTCTAATAAGGGTATAGATTATATCCAAAGAGCAAATTTGAAATAGGTTTTTATTGATAGCATGAAAATATTTCAATCCAGGATTTCTTAAATCACAAGCCTCCTACAGATACTAACATTGTTCATTACAGATATATGATGTTAAATAATGTAACATCTAAAAATTTGAAAGTCTCTTCCTAAAAGTGTCTTAAAAGTGCCCATAGCAGAGAAGCACTTACCCTGGAATACTTGTAAAAAGAGATTATAATAATTTATGTAGGAAAAAAAATCCGACATAGTTTTAAAGAAGTCTGGTTCAGTTTGGACTAAACTAACACAGAAAGTGCACAAACATAAAGGTTTTGGAGGCTGTGTGTCAGGAATTCTGTGACTGAGCTCTCTCTATGCCTGCATCCTCAGTCTTAACTGATTGCTCCCATGAAAGATATCAGCCTGTCAAATGAACAGTGACTAGCTGAGCCCACCCACCACAGACCCATGAATAAAGAGAAAGGGTGATGCTACTTAGAACTACTGTTTAGGGCTGTTACATGACAGTAGATTGAGTGAGGGATGTTGAAATATGGAAAGCACATTTTTCTTAATAAAATCCCCAAATGAGACTTCTTATAATCTTTATTTTATCATTATGATTTGAATTAGCTTCTCCACAGTTGTGATCTTTTCCTTTGAGACCAGGTAATATTGGTTGTAAAGGCTGCTCTACGCACTGTTACCACCAACCTCACGTCTTCAGCTATGACTTTAAAAATTTCAAAATGACTTCTGTGGGAAAAATTACCAAAGATTGCAAATCATCTCTTTACAAAAGTTGAAAAGAGAATCATCGGAAGAAAGACATCTTGGACAATATGAAGATTATAATCTTTGTAACCAGAAAGCCCTCTGAAATCCCTTAATTATGAACAATGATGTGGAGGTAGTAGGGAAACAAACAGAATTTCGAATTACACATTCTATTTATAAATTATTGATTTATCTACCATAGCCATACTTTTAGTAAATACGTAAAATTAGATATCTAGTAAGCTTTGGGCTGGTGGATGCTTACCTTGATACTTTACTATTTTTCTGATTTTTATATTTCTCTATTTTCGGCTAGCAATATTTTTTTTCATTTTCATGCTACTTTAAAGTGTTTCTAAATCAGATTATATTACAAATTAATGACTTTCTAAGAGATGAATTTGTCCATCAGATAACCCCATAATTTAGCATTTTGCACTTAGAACTGCTTATCATGCCGTAACTACTAATTGAGACTAATGTAATATGCTGTGCATTCCTGACAGCCTAATCTGACTCTTCAAATTTGATGAAAATGATTGCATGGTAGCTTACAGTTCCAGAAAGAATGCTAGCAGAATTTTTAATCATAAAATAAAGGAACAAAGGAGAAACCTTTTTGATGAGGAGACACAAAATTATAATCAGAATACTTCCTCTTTCTTTCTTTCTTTCTTTCTTTCTTTCTTTCTTTCTTTCTTTCTTTCTTTCTCTTTCTTTCTTTTCCTTTCTTTCTTTCTTTCTTTTTTATTTCTTTCTCTTTCTTTCTTTCTTTATGTATTACAATCTTAAAATTTTGGTTTCTATTGTTTTCATTTTTGCTGAATATAAAATGTTATGAAAGATATTTTAGGATAGATTCACTGTGGTTTGCAGTCCTTCATTTTATTTCCTTCAAATTGAAGTGTAATGACAGTTAATGGAATTCAGGAAGAGTCCTTAAAGTGCAAACCCTGAGTTTATGTCTTTTTTAAACATATTTCATTTCATTTATTTGCAAGATCTTCACGTGCACGAGAGGGGTGGGGAATGAGCACACTCTGGCCTTTAGCCACTCACTACAAATGAACAACAGAGCATGTGTCTCCTGTGCATCTGGCTTTATGTGGGTCCTGGGGAATTGAACACTGGTCATTAAGCTTTAGAGGCAAGTGCATTAACCTATCCCTAGTGTTTGTTTTTAACCAATGAATTGGGGGGGAAGTTGGAGAAGGACATTTATTAAGTTATTATATTTATTCAGGGAAGTATGGACCAATGGAAAGGAAATAGATGGACCCAATGTGGTCTGAGAGCCCATGTGGGAAGTGCTCATGGGCCTGGAAGAAACATGAGAAAGGATTTTATAGGGGAAAGAGAAGAAAGTACAGAGAGCTTCTGCCCTGGGGAGGGTGGGGATGGGTGGGTAGAGACCATGAGGGGATCTACCTAGTCTCAGCACAACTGGTATAAGATGAGGGGAGGTTTACCAGGACAGGAACCTGGAAGTTCAGGAGAAATGAACAGCCAACAAAGAGGCCTTTCCCTTCTGGAAAGGATCTCTATGTAATCTTTATGTAGTTGGGCTTTATTTTCAGGCTCAGGAGAGTCTGAGAGAGAGCAGAAGGGTCCTTGCTAGCTAGGGTTGGACTCTGAATTCAGACAGTCATAGCATTCTCTGTGCCCTCCCTCCTGACTGGCTACCTAACTCCTCCTCAGATAGTTATTTTACTCATGAGTCTCTATAGATTTTACATCTCTCTCTCTTTCTCCCTCTCTCTCTTTCTCTCTCTGTTAGCATATGTGTGTATGCATATGATAATGTGGGTACATGTAAAGGCTAATGATTGACATTGGGTGACTTCCTCAAAAGCTCTGCACCTCATTTTTTTTTTTTTGAAACACAGTCTCTCACTGAAACTGAAACTGAAGGTCACTAATGCAGCAAAACTAGCTGGACAGCAAATCCCAGTGATCCTCCTATCTTCACTTTCTGTGTGTGTGTGTGTGTGTGTGTGTGTGTGTGTGTGTGTGTGTGTGTGTGTGAGAGAGAGAGAGAGAGAGAGAGAGAGAGAGAGAGAGAGAGAGAGAGATGGGATTACAGGTTTCATGTGAGTCCTGAGATTTCATACAAGGATCTCATGCCTGAGTGGCAAGCATTTCACCAACTGAACCATAGTTTCTCACTCTGAAAATCCATAATCAGTTTTGATTATCTCAGAGTTGTTGATGAAATTAAATGCATTATGGTAGATAAAGCTACTTAAAGCACAGTATATACTAAAAATAAAGCTTAGTTTAGCTTGTATTTCATTTTAAGATTTTCAATTTCATATTGTTATCTAGTATTTTGATAAAAATATCTTTTCTGTTTCACTGTGTGTTTAAAAATGGAAGATAGAGATATTAGATAATGGAAAAATGATACGTGCATAGACATTATCAAATATAAATGATAGATTGATAGATGGTAGAGGGATGATAGATGATTCATACATA